>JABUQX010128569.1:0-45047 GCA_015478945.1 Trachelipus rathkii
AAGAGAGAGATTGTAAATTACAATACTCGTTATTCAATAAATTGAGATTTATAGGGATGTGGATAATAGAAGATATCCAGTTGGACGAGTTGCGTATAGCCAAAGGACGAGGAATAAATTGGTTTGTATCGCTGATGCGCATACCCAGGAATGGGTGTTTTACATATTAAAAAAAAGAGGTGTCTTATCAAAATAAAATTGAAAAAATAAATTATGAAAAGCGGAAACAAAAAAAAAATAAAGCAAAAAACCAAAGACGCTAATTAATACAACAAAAGTTTTTCCAATATAAATAATAAAGCACAAAACTGAACTGGGCAGGAGCATAAATAGTCTTTAAAAGTGGAAGAAACGTCTATTGTCTGTTTCTTGGGATTTTATTTTGACCCAAATTAACAACCGATAGGGACTTCGCTATTCAGGTTCTTCGCTCTCGTTTACAAAATAGATTGGAGTCTCTAAATATAATCTCAATGCGAGAGTAGAGGAAATCCTCGATGAACGGCTTAACGCATTTAAAAATCTCTTCTTTTCGTCATGCAAGGTACGAAGCCTCGACCAGTGTCGTACTCTCTGTGCACAGATAGGAAGCGTCGAACATAATTGAGAGGTTTAACATCTTCACTGCGGGGACTTCAGACGTCAAAGACAGCTATAAAGCGTGAAGGGAGACTAAGCTTCGTATTGGTGTCCAATTAATTTGAGAAATGAGCGGAAAAATGAACCTTGAATGGAAAGCAGCGCTAATTTGAGATTGATAATTTTGCATTCTTTTAGGCAAGCAAACTATTTTTATTTCAAGTGAAGAAAGAATAAATCAAGTAAAGAGTGCTACTTACCAAAAGTTTTTGAACAAGCAAAAATTTCGTTAAATATCAGGGTTTTTTTATCAATTCAAATGTGGTCAAATTTTACTATTATTAATAATGAAAAAGACAAAAAGTATCAGTGAAATAAAATAAAATAAAACAATTTCATATTTTTGCATACAGACGTACTAATGATAATATATTTATACTGAGAATAAAGTCATATGGAAATTCAATTTTTTATCTTGGCAAAATTATTTCCCCCCATAAATATATATTATGATTCTATAGTATATATTATGTATGAGTATATGCGTCGTAGGTGATATATATATTAATATAAGTAGTATCGGTCTAATATATATATTATATAATAACTTATATAAGACGATATAAAAATGAAAAATCAATATCTTCTATAGTTAATCTCGAGATAACTATATCATCTAAGTACGCGAATATAGACTAATATTCGGGTGGTTGACAAAGCCAAATGCATACCGCAAATTCCACCGAAGAGTGGAGAGTTTCTAAGCAGATCCAATTTAAAGTTTGGACATGCCCGCGAGTACATGGCGTTTGAGAATGTATAAATCAAAAGTAATTGGAAAAATAGAGAGCGAATTCCAGACTTTTCAAGTGGAGTACATAAAAGATTGAGCATAGCGGTTAAGTCTTGGGTCAAAGATTAGGAAAGAGTAATGATGAGAAGTTGTTGTAGAAAGGGGCTTGTCTCAGAACCTTCTCATGGAGGACGTATGGGGATTGAAGAGTTCAAAAAGAGAGTGTTCCTTTATAATACCGATAAAATACAGAGAGTGATGCAACAATTCTACGGGTAGAAAGAGAGGAGACTCGCCCAAATGGTCGACAAGAAAAAGAGACTAGAAAGAGTTAGTGAAAGCAGGAGAGTTAAGCCGGTTTTTCCGGGTCTTTGGCATCTTTGTCTTACGGCTCGATAAGGAGCCCCGTACAATATAAGTTATCTTGACGCATCTTTAAGAAATGGTATTCGTGCCATAATCCGCACACCCGATGTAATTCTTTTATTCGTAACGAAAACTTGTGTAGCAAACATTGTCAAAAATCAGCTGTCTGTTATGATTAGACTTCAAAGGGATTTGGGAGGGATTATTTAATAATGAAAATTAAGACATAGATGGGATATGTTTACTGAATATTCGCCCTTAGATTTTCTTCTTGGGAGATATAATAAGAGAAAAAATGAAGGAGAGATTAGATTGGCCTCTGTCGTTCCTAACTCTATAAGCGTGAAAATTTGCAGGGTTTCGTAATAATATTATAATATATACTATATATATGAGTATATTATATAGTATAGATGATAGGTATTTATATCCGTATAATTAGTAAGTAGAGTATTATATTAGTAGCATTATATTTATATATATTATAGTTATATATAATATGATTATAGTATATGCTGATATATATAGTAATAATATTAGAAGAATATGAGTAGTAGTAAGTATATACTATATATTTATATTATATAGTATATTATTATAGGTAAGATAACTATATATATAGACATATTATTATAATTATTATTGATAAAATATCATAAAGAGTAATTTTATTGAGAGTATAATCAATATATATATATACTATTATGTATATGAACACTATAGTTACTTAACGGCCACACGAACGGGAGGTCGGATATAAGAAAAAACATTTCGAAACAGGTAGCATCTAAATGATAACATAAATAGCATGCTTCTGAGGGAGCGAAATGATATTTTTTTTTTAAATCTGTTTTAGGGTGAAATTAGGTTAAACGTTGACGTTACGTTAGGTCTGGTTCAGGGTCATCAAAAGAAAAATATTTCAATTCGCCACTCAAAACATCTAATTTGTATCTATAGATGGCTCCTTGTGAAATTTATTTTTTCGACCGACCTGTAAACCGTTTACCAAGCTACTGTTAAGTAACTTTTTTCAAACATTATAGGTACTATATATATATATAGTATTAGTAGTATATATTATATAGTATAATATATATAGTATAGTATAGATATATATAAGTATAATATTAGATATATAATTATATTATAATATTATATATATATAGTAGTATGCTTGTTACAAATAAAAAAAAACAATGAAAAGTGCACGTTCATTGCAACATCTTATTTCACTTCAAAATTGGCAAAAGCGGTGGAAAAAATTAAAGCACATTTTTATTCAAGGAAGGATCCTTCAAATCGGGACGCTATCACGTAGTGAAAAATCATTAATCATTGGCATTTTGTAATGTGGAATATCTTTCTATGTGAATAATCTAATAAATTCGTGAAAATATACACACAAATATTGAACACACATCTCTTTACTCTTAAAGTCATTAATAAAAAAAGTTGAATCCATTGTACTAAAAAAAAATACAAAGAAAACAAATTCAAACAACTGCATTGCCGTCCATATTTTTCCTTTGTTTATCATTTATATAGATAAGTAATACGATATTTTTTTCGGTAAGAGTTGACCGAAACTATGCAATTCTTACTGCCGTTCCATAATCTAAACTTACAGAAAGAAATTCTCAAAATTTTCACTTCCGAAATTGAAAAAGGATACGAGTTTTTTTTGAGAACGATCTTATTTTTCATAAGAATTCGTAAGAATATTGCCAAAACGCAAAATTCGGCTTTAAAACTAGAAAAGAAAAAGAACCTAGAACTCCTGAACCGTTTTCAAAGAGCTGCCTATGAGTTAGCAAGTCAACCAACATGTGTGAGTCCAATACTCCATACCACTGGGGCAAATTCATATATATATAAAGTATATAGTATATATATAGTAGTATAATATACTATAGTATAATATATCCAATATAATAATATATAATAATATAGTATATAATTATATATATATATATATATATACTATATATATATATCCGAATATATATATAGTAATGTGTGGGTCCCGAATAGCAGACACCTGTATACTAAAAAACTACGGTAGGTACATAAAAACTGAATACATTTTTGAAATCAGCGAGCATTGTTTTGGAGGAAAACAAGAAGAAATAAAATGAAGTGCGGAATGAAAAGTAATATTTAAATATAAACAGGTTTTGATGTACGATAGTATTCTTCTCAATTCTCCTCGTGTTGCTATAATTTACAACTCCAAAATCTCAGTCATGAGTCCCCCAAATATTCTCTTTTCAATGAATAATTGCGAACATACTCACATACACACACATACACACACACACACACACACACTCTATGATACATAGATCTTCTAGAGGCGAAATTAATTTTTTTTGTGACCTGACCTGACCTAACCTAACCTGAAACCTAAACCTTTTCTATTTTATTTTAATTTTTTTGCCCAGAAGGAGGGAGGAGGAAGTCTCAGCTGCCAATGAGAAGTCCAATAATGTGAGGCCGTAAGATGTTTTTTTCGAAGGGCGTAATTATTTAATTTAATTATTATAGTAATTTTAATTATTTATTAAAAGAAATAATAATAAAAAATTCTTTTGCCACCATTAAAATGTTCGATGAATTCAAAAATGTTTTCAGTTTTTTGGTAGCTATCCTAGTTTTTAGATACAGATGGCAGCTATTCGAACCTCTGGCCGTATATATATATATATATATATATATATATATATATAATATATATATTAGATATATGTATATATATATATATATAATACTATCATATATATATAGTATAATAATCTGTATATATATATATAATATAATATATATATATATATATATTATAGTATATATACTATATATAATAATATACTATATATATAATATATATATAACTATATATATATAAGTATAGTAAAAATATAATATAATACTAATATATATACTATATATTTGTATATATATATATAATAATATATTATTACTTATATAAGTATATATATAATATATATTAATAATGATATAATAATATTTATTAATAATAGTTTTGACATTTTTTAATAGTGACATATTTTGTATATTTTCTAATAAGTGCATATATAAATGTAATATATATATATAAGAATATCCGAATCTCTAGTGTATAGATATATTATCGACTCCTTTCTAGTTAAGAATATCCGATGATATATATGTAGAATATTACTTATATATTATATAAATATATATATATTGTATATATAATATATATTATATATAGTATATATATATATTATAAATATATATATATATATATATATATATTTAATATATATATAATATAATTACGTGTATATATATATATATATATCAATATATATATATATATATATAGTATAATATATTCTATTATATATATATTATATATAATATATATATCATATATATATATATATATATATATATATTATATATGATATATATCCGTATATATAACCCTGATGGTTCATGTATATATATATTATTAATATATATAAATATCATATACATTATATATAATATAATATATATATATTATATAATATATAATATATGATATATATTTATAAATATAATAGTATATATTATAATAATTATATATAATAGTAAATATTATAATAAGTATATATAGTAGCATTTAATATACTCGTAGATTGCATGATAAAAAAAATGTGTCAAGAACATTTCCTTACGTGAACTACTGTGATAATAATAATTTTTAACGAAGGTTTTGAATTACTATATTTTTAGTATCGTAATCTAAATGGCAGTAAACAAATTGGCTATTAATGAAAAATTGATTCTCTGTTAACCTGAAACGAACTAATTTTTATAAAAACTCACAGAGTTTTCACATATAGTTTGAACAAAGCTAAGGCTTAGCCGAAACACCCAGAATTTTCAGCATTCTCACAGCGTTAAACATCCGTACCGCAATGTACGGTAATGCACAGGAGCAAGAACACCACGTACCACAAGTTATATTTTTCACATCGACTTGCACCTTTATATTTAAATTCACACTTCACTCCATCCGATGAAACTAACCTGCTTACAGAATTCGCTCAAATTAATAAAATTTAATTAGAGGTGCGAATTTAGTCTTCAGCATTTAATATCTCAAAAAGGACAGAACTGTTAATGAGAGTGTATAAAGGTGACATCCTTCATGGCAAGAACTCTGGTAGATAAGTTTACATATAATTTTATAATATATATATATATATAATATATATAATGATATATAAGTATAATATATATATATATATATATTATATATATATAATATAATATATATACTAATATATATATACTATATATCTATATATATAGATAATTGTTGTATGTTAATCTTCCAACGCCACTTCTTAGCAATGTGTAACAAACAATATAAGCAAAGAAGAAATTGAGATTACACTCTCTCCCTAAGGAACAAAATTCGTTTTGAAATTTTCATATTTGAATATATATATATATATATATATATATATATATATATATATATATATATATATTTTTATATATTAAATCTATATATATATATATATATATCATAGTATATATGATATATAGTTATATATATAGTAATATATATATATAATATCTATATTATATATATATATATAATATTTTTATATATATATATATATATATATATATATATATATATATATATATATATATATATATTTAAATATATATATATAATATAATATATATATATATATATATACTGCATTTTTTAAATTAAACTTTATAAAATTTTGCTGTTTGTTGAGAAATTGCTTGTTTATGCGTGAAATAAAATAAAGATCGTTGAAGTTCTGATAACAAAAAAAAAAAAACAAATCAATGCATTCAAAAATTTATATTTAGTCAAGCAGACATACACACACCTATACACACCCACTCACCTACACACACACCTACGCATATACACACACACACAGACACACACACACGCAAACACACACGCAGGTTTGCATGTTTGCTTGCATGCTTTTTTGTGTGATTGATAATAATTAGGCTATAAATTGAGTTTTATTTAAATAACTTTAGAAACTATTAGAGTAAAGTGGTTTAACAAGCTATGATTATTTATAGTTATTATTATAATTATAATTATAAATTATAATTTAAGGATGACTCCTTACTTCCATATTTAAATTTTACAGTTTAATAACTTATCGCTTGCACATACAAATTATAAAATCAATTTTAAATATTTTACGACGATGTTTATTCCATAATAATGGTAGGCATGACATTAAAGTTATTTATTTTTAGTATATGAAGCAAAAGGATTAAATGTATTAATTAATTAAAATTAATTTTATTAATTTTATTATTTTTATCTGCTTTGAAATTAAGAAACTATTTTGGAAAATTAATTAACTTTTAACCTGCATTTCCGTAGAGCAAAAAAAATTTAATTTATTATGTGATGAATAGGAAAAAATGGTCATGTGGTAATTTATTGATGATTACTGTTTTACCTTTTAAAATTTCTTAAGCATAGAAGATTTAAAAAATAAAATTGTATATTAAGTTTTCAATATAAAAGAATAAACTAAATGAAGCGGCATCAATAAAGATCTAAAAAAAAAGAAAAAAAGAAACGTTGTTTATCCTACATAGATTTTTATTTTTTCCAAATAAAATAAAATAGAACGTTTTCGTTTCTCGCTTTTTCCTTATTAATATATTTGTCTCTGAAAAAATTCTCACTCGAGAGTTAGTAATCTCGAAGAAACTAACTTAAATCTCTAATTCGGCATCAGGGAAAGCCCGACCGAGTCGTATCTCTTAATAGAACGTCGTGCGAATTGAGAGATTAACTTTTACGACTTTCGTTCAAACAAAGACATTGGAGGGAGGGAAAAAGACTCAGGTTATTTCCAATTCATTTTTAAATTAAATAAAAAATTGGGCATATATATTTGCACTGACTGGAAAGACGTAATTTTGGGTTGGTGAGATTGCATTCAGTAGGTCAGAAACCAATTTTATTTAAATAGAAAAAAATCTTTAAGTAATTGTTGCATTTCAAAGAGTGATAGGATGGCCAGAATTAATTTATGATAGTTATATGCAAAAATGTGTGTTTTTAAGAATGAAATGAAAAGACTAAATAGAACAAATATAGTATAAAAAAATAAACGAATAACTTAGCGACAATTGGCAATGAATATAATGTTAAACTGAATAAATTCTTTAAAATTCACATTCTCTTACCTTCACATTACTTAGTATTTTTGAATAATCGAAATATTATATATTAATATATATATTATATTATATATTTATTTTAGATATTTTGAAATTTGTGACGATCGCTTAAAACACAATTTAAAATATAATATTCTGTTACTTCTGTAAGAGAAAAATTAGTAAAACTCTAAACTCACGCCGGGATTTCCCTAATTCCTGTATTATCACAGACGTAATAAGGATAGTGCAAAAACTGGAGAACACGTGAGAACGAATACAACATATAATTTTTTCATAATTAATATTGTTCAACAATAAAACAATCGACATCGAGCGAATCAAATGGTTATAGTAAATTTTTAATAAATGGTTTTCTCATAAATATTCTACACCTTATTGATCGCAAAAGTTTATTTAAACGCACAGCCTGTGGAGCAAATTCCTGCAAAGCCAAAAGAGGACAAGTAAAAGACCCAAAAGTCCGTGAGCAGGTCAACTACACATAACTAAAGCACAGGTAATAGTTCAAAATGGTTCTTTTTCCTCTTATTTTAAAAGCAAGTTCAAGACCTTTTAAATTGTAAATATATAATCACTACAAAATCTTTGAAAAGTGATCGTTTAACCTGAAAATTTATTTCCAAAAAGTTTCTTTTCTTTATTTTAAAAGCAATGTTCGAACACTTTATCAATAAATAACTACACTCTGAAATTAAAAGCAATTAATAGGCTACTTGAACATTAAAGTAGTTCAAAAATAAGTAAAAGCGAAGCAGTACTATACTTAACAGCAATCTTATAACACAACATTCACCGAAATACCGAAGGAAAGTTTATCGAATCCTGTTTAAACCTTAATTTGTGTTTAACGCACAACTCTAATTTATCTGGTTCCAATTTTGAGGCGATTGTATTTTTCCAACTGGATACACTTCTGTTCACTCCAGAGTTAAGACGGGATCTTTTCGTTTTGGTCAACTATCGTCAAAGCATCGGACTCCATCGATTAATTTTCACTCGTCAGTAATTAGTTTTCCAGTCTCTAGTCCCAAAGTTTAATCCCTAAAACACACTAATATCTTTCCAGTTATAACTTTTCTTTTAAAAAAAAGGAAAACATCTCTATTAATAAAAAAAACGTAACTTTAAAATAATTCCAGACTTACCGCTATTCTGCGGGATATTTTCCTGATTATTCTTTTCTTTTGTCTCCATCCCAAATCCTTTCGTACCTTTTTCTTCAGCGTTATTAAATCCTTCCTATTGTGAGAAAGTCTGAAGGCAATCTAATTTCTTAATTAATTTTAAAAACTAACTCACCTCTTACGGTTGGTTTGTGCAATATCTACATTTCTCCTCTCCTAAGTTTGTGACCACAAACTCAAAAGAACGAACCAAACCATAACAATCGAAAGAAAAAGAAAAAAAAATATATACAAAATAATTAACCAAATAATATTCTGAATAATATAAACGAATTTACCTAGCAACTTAAACTTATCAACTCGGTATGTCATATTATCATCCCCCACATTTTTAGTATCTTCAGTATTTCCCTCCCCCACTTTCTTCTTCGCCCACTTACTTTTAACAGGGGCAACCTCTACCCCAAAAAATGAGTGTCTTCCCCAGCGAACTAGCACATGTTCAATTAATTTGTCCCCATTGTTATTTCTTGGGATGGTCGACGCAAGCCGGTCCCTCCAGTCATTGCAACTAATTTATTTTTCAAAAAGGTTCCTCTCCAACACTACTACGATGCCACCGAAACATTAAGCGGCGGAATGGAATCGCCTATTGCGCTGGTATTATGATCCTGATATGGTTATAGGTAGTGCAGGAAAGAATGCGAGGGTGGAAGAGAGAGTAAAACAATAAGTTGTTCATAGAGTGTAGAGTGTTTCAGACAATAGCGAAGTACAGTAGCGAATAGACATGTGTAGTAGTTGAATGTTTGTAATAAATGGGTGTTCTCATAGATTCGGTACGACCTTATTCTCGGCAAAGAATTGTGCCTATTTTAAACGGCCAGCTGAGCCTGTGATGCTAAATCTGAGGGAACGAAAAAGATGACAGACGGGTAAGGCGCTCAAAGAGTCACGTGAGCGAGGGTCAATTAACGAATAACAAGCAACGAGGTTAAATGAGTTGCAAATAAGGTGTCTGGTTCGGTAGTATTGTTTAGAAAGCAATGTGGTCGAACGATTTTTAGAATATATAAGAATAATGAATCCTAGCAATCTGTGAAAAATTGTTCGTGTTGTCCTGAGATTTGATTCCAAAAGTTCTTTTCGTATTATATGTTAGTAAAGCGGAATTGTTCAAGGACTTTAGGAAAGCAATAAAGTAACGCACAAGCTGCTGGAGGTATGGTAGGAGGAGCAGATTGAGAGAGGAGGCGTAGCGGTCTTGTGAAGTTGAAGATGAGTTGTCCCTAAAAATACAGGTAAAGTGGAGGGAGAGGCGAGTACAGCGACTTACGGGCAAGGGTTGATAAGACAGGCACTCGCACGAGAGGTTACCTCACAAGGTTGTAGTCGAGATCCGTGTTTAAACGCGTTAGATGGTTGTGTTTAAGCGCGTGCGCACAACTGCTAATTTATTGCTGGTTGCCGAATTTTGTAGGCGATTGGTGATCTTTTGCGCAACTGGATACATCTCTGGGTCATCTCCAAGATGTTAAGACGTGATCTTTTATCGTTTTGGGCAACTTTAGCGTCAAGCATATCGGAGCTCCAATACGATTAAAGTGTTTCACTCGTCAGTAATTAAGTTTTCAGTCCAGTCTAGTCCCAAAGTTTATCCCTAAAACACATAATATGTTCACAGTTATTAGAATGTTTCTTTGTTAAAAAAATAGGAAACAAAAAGTATTGAGCAAAAAAACGGTAACTGTTTATTAAGTATATGAGTAGAAAAAGGTGAAGGAGTATTTTCCCGTGATTTATTTCTTTCTTCTTTTGTCTACCATCCCAAAAATCTTTTTCGTACCTTTTTGCTCCAGCGTTATTAAATGCCTTCCTATTGAGAAAGTCCCGAAGGCAACTAATTGTTCTTAATTAAATTTTATAAAACCTAAACAATCAACGCTCTACGGTTGGTTTGTGCAATATCTACAAGTAAAAAGATAATACATATATAATATAATATATATATAGTATAATTATAATGATATTATATTTATATTTGTTTAATGTGGTATCACAGAAAATAATATAGTTATATGTACATATAAACTATATATATATATATATATATATATATATATATACTGTATTATATATTATATATATGATAATATATATATATATATATTATATATATAGTATATATATATATATTAGTATATTATATAGTATATATATATATATATATTATATATTAGTATATATATATATATAATATATATATATATATTATATTATATATATAATAGTATTATATATAATATATATATAAATTATATATATTATATATATATATATACTAATATATATATTATATATATATTATATACATATATATATATATTATATATATATATATTATATATGATAACTATAAGTATATATAATATTATATATATAATATATATATATAAATATATAATATCATACTATATTTTTTATATAAAGATTATATAATGATGATATATATATATTATTAAAGGTCCAGCGTTTAGTATAAGATTAAAATTAATCTTAAAAACTATTAATGCGACAGTAGAACGGAATACATTGGTGGAATGCTGGTTCCCAACTTTTGGCGGCAAAATGAAAAAAAAAAAAAAAAAAAAAAAAACGTTGATTATCAAAAAACTACAATAGCTACAGGCAAAAGAAACTACATTTTGGAAATCCTGTAAAATTTCAACATATTTATAACTGTAAAAAAATAAAAATATAAAAAATTATTTGTTAGATAATGTTATAGTAAATATGATAAAGGCCCTATTAAGATTGGTAAAAGGCAATATTTAGAGGACCTTTTTATGGTTTCTGCGTTAAAATAAATAGACTTTGCTATTTTTTGTTGCTTTTTGTTTTTTTTAGTCTAAAGAATGGAGGGTTTAAACCGCAAAGTTGCAAGGAGTCGGGGTCTCTCGGCCTTGATCCGGGGGAACTGACGGGGTAAGACTTATTTCCAGACTCTCCGGGGAGGTCTCCGAAACCCCCCGCTCTTTTGGTATTTGGGTGTCGCGGGGGTTCCTGCCGCCCCTCCCCTATCGGGTAATGGAAGTAACAGTCCCCCCCGTAGTGGTTCCCCGTCGGCGTCGGAAGCCCCCTAGTGTGCGTATAAAGCAAAATTTAATATGTGAAATAGTTTTACCAGATTCAAAAAATGTATTCCTTCGCTGTAAGCTAGTAAATCGGATAAGAACATAATTGTTTTTTTTTTTTTCTTTTTTTTTTTTCTTTTCCGTACTAGAATTGGGACCACCATTCACCAATTATTCCGTTTTAAACTGTAGCATTAATGGAGTTTTTAGAATACATATGACGGTTAACTTAAACGCCTGGCCATGATATTATAATATATATATATTATATATATTATATAAATATAATATAATATATATATATAATATATAATAATATAAATATATATTATATATATATAATATATATATATATATATATATAGATATATATAATTATATATAATAATATATATGTTTAGTATATTATATATTGAGACCTTTTTACACGCTGGATGCACATATATGGTGCTGTTTTGAATCAACTCTGATATATAAGTATATATGTATGAATATATATTATTTATATATATATATATATAGTATATAGATATATTATTAAATATATATATATATATAATATATATATATTAATATCTTAATATATGTATAATATATATATATTATATATAATAAAATATGAGACTGTTTAACACGCTTGATCACTATATATGGGATGCACGTGTTTTTTGATGCAATCTGAGGTATATATAGTATAGGTAATATGATATATAATATGATATATATATAATATTATATGATAGTAATATATATATATATATATATAATATATATAATATACAAATAATATATATATACGTATAGTATATATAAAATTATATATATAGTATATATATAGTAAGTATATATATTTATCATATTATAATTATATATATCTATATAAGATATTATATATATAATATAATATATATATTATATTTTATGCATATATATATATACTAGTATATAATAATATATATATATATAATATAATATAGGGTATATAATATACATATATAGATATATAGATATATAGTAGATATATAGTATAGTATTTAATATATATATATATATATATATATAATAATATATATAATTATATAGTTATATATTATTATTTAGTATATATATATATAAATATATATATATACAATATATATATATATATATATCTATATTTATATATATTATATACATATTTACTCAAACGAGAAATAGTTCAAATTTAAAATAAACAAAAAATTCTAATGATATCATAATTTTTTATAGACTTTTCCGCATTCGTCCTTAATATGTTTACTCTTTTTGAAACTGATCAATACTTATAAATAAAGTTAGCCCATACAGGTTAAGGCTAGGTTGTTTTAATATCGATCTACATAAGTTAGAGCTAGGTTTACGGCAACGTTGATCTATAAGGGTCGCATCAGAGGTTAGTAATAAGTTTGTAAGTAGAGCTAGGTTATGTTGTTTAATTTTTTCTGGGTTTGTCAGAAAACTCTATCAAGAGAAAAACAAAAAGTGTAATATAGCCTAACCAGCTCTACTGTCAGCAACTACCAATAATGTCTGCTGATAGTTTTATGGATCAACGCTGCCGTAAAACGAGCCATAATTTTTATGGAACGCTGTTATCATAAACCTAGCCCTAACCTGTATGGATCGATTGAAGGAAATTTTTTTTAGGTAAATACTTATATTCGTGATCAGAGGTTAAATTCTATCAGAATTCGGGTTTCTTTTAGGAGTAAATATATATTACATTTTTAAAATATTTTCTTTTTCTTCGATAAATTATTAAAAGATTTAAAAAGTTTAAATCGTTTCCATATTTTTGAACAGCGCATCAGATTGCAAGTTTTTTAGAAAAAAATTCTTTAAACATTTTACCACTTTGATAAGCATCTATTATGGGTATTTATAGGTATATATATTAGTAAATATATTATATATATATATACAAATATACTATAATCATATATCTATATATAATATATATATGATATATATAGTATATATATGATATATTACTATATATATATATATATATATATAATGTATATATAACTGATATATATAGTACTGAAGATAAATAATGATGATGATAGTGATATATATATAATATATTATTTAATATATATATTATATATAAACTATATATATATATGATAGCTAATATATACAAAATATAGATATATTATAGATATATATATATCAGTATATATGTATATGATATATATATAGATATATATATATATATTATATATATATATATAGTAATATATATAATATATATATATATATAGTATATCCCATAATCAGCACACTACCTGAAAGCCGACGGTCGCTTTACGTCACATTGTTCGATGTGAGACAATCGTATTGAGTAACAAATCATGTACGTCCCCTGGGCGATGTGGAAATGTCAGCCTCATCAGCGAAGTAGACAGTGCGACATCAGCTAGCGAACGTCTATGGTAAGCGTAGTATGGACCGTACTTACGACCTTCCCTGCAACGGTTACAACGGTAACGTTCATCGAGCTTGTTTTAACGAAGCATCTATTGATGTAACTTTTGTGTAGTATGACGTATATAGATATTATATATATACTATATATAATAATATAATAATATAATAGTATATATTATATAGATATATATATATATATAATATAATAATATATATACTATATACGTATATATATGTATTATTGATATAGATATATATATATATTTATATATATTATATATATAAGGTACTATATATTATATAGTATATTATATAGTATATTATATGATATATTATATGATATATATAATATATAATATTAAGGGTAGGCCGTACAATGACTACACTCTGCAGCTACTATAGGCTGTATTGATACCAATTTCGGCAATAAGCGACGAGGGCTGCTATATGAATGGGAGAGGAGAGAGGTGGAGACGGAAGTACTAATATCGGCCCTACTTCCAGAATGGCGAAGAGTAGGGATGGAGGGAAAGGGAGAACGTGAGAAATGAGGGAGAGCAAGATAGAAGGAATTCGAAAGCAATATATGGGAAATTTGCATAATAATTTGAATAATTCCTCCTTAAATAGTGGTTAAAACCGTTTACAATATAAGCAAAAAAAAAAAATGCAGCAACTTATATCTTCCTCAATATTATTAATCTTCCCAGTTCCTGATGATGCGTATTTCGTATTAGGTACGCCAATATATAATATTTATATCTATATTATATATATTATATATATATTATATTATATACTATATATATATATAGTATATATATGTATATATATATATATAAATAATATACTATAAGTATATATATATTATATATATAATAATATAAATATATACGATAGTAGTATATATATATCAATTATATATATTATATATATATATATAGATATAGGTATATGATATATAATATATTATATATATGAGGATATATATAGATATTATATAATATATAATATACATATATCTACCAGATATAGCCAAATCCTACGTAAAATCGCGACGTCCGCTTTTTACGTCCGCCTTGCATGGTGCGACACGTTATTTTCAACGAGTAATAATACGTCCCTTTCTGGATGTAGAGAGTGTCAGCTTCTCGCAGCGACGTGTAGACAGTGCGGAAATCACTGCCGACAAGTCCTAATGGTAAAGTAGTAATTGACGGTACTGCTACGACATCCTGCAGACGTTACAACGGTAACGGTTTGCATCGACGTTGTTTACGACGATCTATTTGAGTACTTTTGTATGTAAATAGTGAGATTACGTTATACTGTATATTATAATCAGCAATATCTATAATATAGTATATCTATTATGATATATAATATAGTATGTATATAAATATATATTTTGATATATAGTTTAAAAAATGTATGACTAAATTATATTATATATATTGTAAAAAGTTAATATATATATATATTATATATATATTATATAGTATACACATATATATATATATATAAGTCGCCGCAGCTACCTAATGGCAGCTGCAATTCATACCATATTGGCGTAATAACACATGATCGCTATATACAAAGGGAGGGGGAGAGGGAAGTAGTATTATCAGCTCTACCTTCCAAGAGGGCAAGAGGAGGATGAAGGAAGGGGAGAACGTAGAAAATGAGGGAGGGCGAGTAGGAAGGAATTCGAAACGGAGCTCGAACCGGTGGAAGCTGGAAGAGCCGGAGACGCCGAAGCCGGTGCCAGAGCAAAAAAAAAATTCTACTAATAGAGGAGTTCTAAACGGGAGCTAAAGTAGGTTCAAAATTATATTAAAAAGATTGTACCAAGGCCAAGGCCAAGGTGTAATAAAGGTTGTGCAAAAATGGTGCAATATATAAGAAAAAGGTGTAAGGTGTAAAAGTTGTAAAAATATCTCCTCGCCTACATATTATATTGCACTTTTTAATCAACTTTATATTTACATTGTTCATTATTTGATTAAAATTTCTCTGCATCATCAATTATGTTATGTTTACCTTAAAAATAATATTTTTAATATTAAATTATTTTTGTATTTCAAGTTATTTACACGTAAAATGAATAGCAAACAAATAAACATAATACATGCCTATTTAGGCATATAATTGCTTTGAAGTATAAATAATAAAAAATAAAAAGTAAATAAATGATAAAAGATAAATGGTAAATGATAAATGATAGATAATTAAAAATAAATAATAAACAATAAATAATAAATAATAAATAATAAATAATAAATAATAAATAACAAATAATCCTAATAAAAGCAAGTAAAAAGTGAAATTACAACGATAAAATAGATAAATAATAAAAAAAAAATAATAAAAAATAAATAATAAATAATAAATAATAAATAATAAATAATAAATAATAAATAATAAATAATAAATAATAAATAATAAATAATAAATAATAAATAATAAATAATAAAAATAATAAATAGTAATAAAAAGAGTAAATAATAAATAATGATAATAATAATATAACCTAATAATTATGTTAATAATCAGATACGATAAATATAAAATAAAAATATTTAAATATTAAATATTAATTTAAGTATCTTAAAATAATATATAATATAAATTATAACTTAATGAAAATTAATAAATAATATAATAAAATAATAATAAAATAATAAATATAAAGTAATAAGTAATAATTAATAAGATAATAGGTAATAAATAATAAAAAATAAAATAATAAATAATAATTATAAATAATTAAATAATAAATATGAAATAAATAATAAATAAATAAAATAATAAATATAAATAATAAATAATAAATAAGAATAAAAAATTAATATAATATAAATAATAATTAATAAATAATATAATATTAAACTAGTGAATAAAAACTAATAAATATAATTAAATAAATAATAAATAATAATAATAAAATAATAAATAATAAATAATAAATAATAAATAATAAAACTCGAAGCTAGCAATGAGAAATAGTATGTACTTTAAACAACTAAATAGAAACATGCACTTAAATAAATAATTAATACAAATAATAAATAATCGATATTTTCATAAATAATATATACTTCCTGATAACTAATGACTTAAATCGGTAAAAATATAAATAATAAAATAATAAATAATAAATATAAATAAATAATAATATAGTAATATAATAAATAATAATAAATAATAAATAATAAATAATAACCAATAAATAATAAGAAAATAAATAAATAATAAACTAAAAATAATAAATAATAATAATATAATAATAAATAATAAATAATAAATAATAAATAATAAATAATAAATAATAAATAAATAATAATAAATAATAAATAATAATAATAAATAATAAATATAAATAATATAATAAAACAATAAATTAATAAATAATAAATAATAAATAATAAATAATAAATAATAAAATAATAAATTACTATATAAATAAATAATAATAATAAATAATAAATAAATTAATAATAAATAATATAATAATAAATAAATAATATAAAAAAAGAATAATAAATAATAAAATAACAAGATAATAAATAATAAATAATAAATATAATAATAAATAATAAATAATAAAATAATAAATAATAAATATAATAATAAATAGTTGATAAATAATAAATAATAAATAATAAAATAATAAATAATAAATAATAAATAAAAATAATAAATTAAAATAATAAATAATAAATAATAAATAATAAATAATAAATAATAAATAATAAATAATAAATAATAAATAATAAATAATAAATAATAAATAATAAATAATAAAATAATAATTTATTCCAATAAATAAATAATAAATAATAAATAATAAATAATAAATAATAAATAATAAATAATAAATAAATAAATAATAAATAATAAATAATAAATAATAAATAATAAATAAAATTTAGAAAATAATCAATACTTTTTTAAGTTACATTAGATAGTAAATTTATTCCAATAAAGCAATGCTTATTTGTAATTTTGAAGCTTTATTAAAAATACTTGTCCATTAAACTACGATGATTAAATAATATAGCATCATAAAGTAAATAAATTTCACCAAATACATTTTAATTATATTGTCAAATTTATTATAACATTACAATGTGTCAAATTATATTAAATATTCTATGTATTTAATTTTATGTAAACAGTATTATGCATTATTCTTCATATTTCATGCTTATTACATTTATTGATAAATAATTCTTTTAATTAAATTATTAAAAAATTAGTAGGAATGATAAAAAGGATTGTTTGCAATAATTTAAATAAAATAAGATATATAAGAATTAAAAATTATAATAAATAATAAAATTTTAAAATAGAAATGTATGCCATTTATATAGTAAGTTGTAAATATGTAATTGGAATATTTACCAGAATATTATATATATATAATATATAATATATATATTGAATATATATATAATATAATATATATATATATTATATATATATAAATATATATATATATATTTTATATATATAATTAATATTATATATATATATATATATATAATATTATATATATATGATATAATATAATATATATATATATAATATAATACTCATATATATATATATAATATATATATATATAATATTTATATTATATATTATATATATAAATTATATATATTATATATAATATATTATAATATATATATTATATGATAATATATATATATATATATATAGATATATATCATATATATATATATATATATATATATATATAGTATATATATATGATATATATATACTATATATATATATTTTTCGCCGCATTTAATGTATTTAGTAACATATATTTAGTTATAGAAAGTATATAATATATATTATATATATTTATATATATATATTATATTATATATATTGTTCACTAATTACCTAAACAAAATTAAAACAATTGAAATTTATTACGTCATGAAGTCTCCTACGAGCAAGTAGGAATTAGGAGGCGTTTTATTCTTTTGTTTCTTACTTTTCTTTGCTTAGATACACGAGTTTAAAAACCTAATAGCTAAATCATTACGGGAAGCGTATAAAGCAACTCGGAATTTATTGCATTTATGGAAAAGAAAAAAAAAAGTTGAAATTTATTATTGTGGATGAAGTATAAGAGGGTCCCTGAAAATGAAGGAGATATTTGAAGAAGGTGTGTGTGTGTGTGTGCGAGAGAGAAAGTGAGAGAGAGAGAGAGAGAGAGAGAGAGAGAGAGAGAGAGAGAGAGAGAGAGAGAGAGAGAGAGAGAGAGAGAGAAAGAGAAAAAGAGAGCAAGAAGAGAGAGAGAGAGAGAGAGAGAGAGCTACAAAATTTTAGGTTGTTCATTTCTAAGTTATTGCAACATATTTTAAGTAGGCTTATTTAATTCCTAATCATTTTAAACACTGATACACAAAAAAAGCTGTGCACAATTTTGTCTTATATCAGATCATTATACTGGTTTCCGTAAGGATCGTTCAACTGGATTATTTCTCCTTCCTTTCTCAATGAATCTTTGCACTTCTGTTTATCTTTTGCAGTGAGACTGGACGTATAAATGTCGTCGAAATATTTATTTCTAAACTTTCTATTTTCTGTTCCTATGTTTCCTTCTGATTAGCTTTCCGGACACTTTATTGAACCTGTTATAGATGGCCACACTTGATGCTTCAAATATATAAATAGTGGCGTTTCTCAAAGTCTTTTCTAACCTTACTGGCTTTAAAATTTAAGTATTGGGCAAAACGGGGTAATGGGTAGAAGGCTTTTAAAAATTTTGCTGGATACTGGGAATCGGTTTGGATGTTGAATGTTAGAGGGATCAAACCATAAACATAAAATAAAACTTTTAAATGAATTCTGTTAAATAAAAATAATAATAGGTAAATAATAAAATAAAATTAAAATACATATAATAATAAAATATAATAATATAATAATAAATAATATAATAATAATAATATATCGAATATAATAATAATATATAATAATAATAATAATAATAATATAATAATCTATAATTTATATTATATTATGAAATTATACGGTATAGTAATTTGATGGTAGTATAGTATAATAATAATAATAATAATAATAATAAAATAATAAAAATAAGAAATAATAATATAATAATAATAATAATAATAATAATAATAATAATAATAAAAAAATAATAATGTATTCCTAAATGAGAAGGATCGCTTATAAAGAGCAAATTTCAAAAGACAATGTACTTAATTGGCTAATTGTAATCATTTCCATGTATATATAATATATATATATATATATATATATATATATTATATATATATATATAGTATTATATATATAATATATATATACTTATGTAATATAATATAATATATGTATATATACAATACCTACAACATATATATATATATATATCATATATAATATATATAATATATATATAATATAATATATATATATGATATATATAGTATATATATATATATATAATATATACATATATATATATATATAATATATATCTTATATATATATATATAGGCCGTAGGCAGAATTTTTTTTCGGGGGATTAAGATTATCATATATATATATATATATATATATATATAATATATAATATATAATATATATATTATATTATATATATAATAATATATATATATATATATTATATATATAAGTATATTATATATATAATTCAATAAAGAGAGAATAAATTGATCAAACATTGATGAGCAATTCCAAAGCACAAAATGAATATCATTTTACTTATATAGAAATTATTCTTCATTCCTGATATCTTAACACAAATATGTGATAAGTTTTCTCCATTTATACTTGCGTAGCTATGATAAACACTCATCAAAGCCAGTTCTGCTAGATTTTATTCTCCTTAGAAATTGAAAAAGTATGTTTTGAGTTTTTAGAGTTAAAATATCTTTCTGGAGTTCACGCTTTGCATGAGGGTAAATGGTAAAATCCTATACCAGTGATTGGATTCGCATAGATCAAATTTTATTTACAAAATTCGCAAAAATTTTAATAGATTTCGATGGAATGAATGAACTTTACAAAGACTAGTAAGTATGGATCAATGGCTTTCGAACTTGCTCTATAACTGGTTTTGAAAAAATCAATCAAGAAGCGAAATTTAGTTGCCTATGTCTTTTCAATTTTACGTTCGATTTCTCACAATGAGGCTTCTTTATTTTCTTCTCTTCAAATTAACAGGAAGGCGAAGTTCTATTGCAGACTTCCTAAATGTTTTGAAAGTGTTTCATCATGGTTTGCTTTTAAAATCTTAACAAAATATAAACTCATTAATTTGCGAATTTTATATATGTAAATGTTCTATATGTCACTAATTTTGGACACCACAATGTAGGCACATAATGGAAGAGTGATGGAGAAATAAGATGAAAGTCATAATAAACTTTAGCAAAAGCTAGCTACTTCAATATATATATAATATATATAATGATAATATATATATATATAATAATATATATATATATATTATATATATATAATATATATATAATATTATAATATATATATATATATATAATATATAGTATATATATAGTAATATATATATATATTTATATATATATTATATATATATAACATATAATTCTATATATTTTATAGTTTTTTGCATTATCTATCAAAGCGTATCTTTTCTAAGATCTTATTTATTTCTGTCGAATTTTAATAATGAATTGCAAAAACTTGAATAGACAGAAACAGGACACAGAGATGAGATGATGACTGGAGTAACCCAGAGGTGGTAAAAAAGTTTAAACTGTAATAAGTAAGGTAGTAAATTTTAAATTGGAAAAAGTTAAGAAAATTAGTAATCTTATATCAGATGGGTTTCAACCCTATTTAATATATCAGAAATACTAGGGTAACAAGAAGATACTGCTATAACAAGTCCTTATTATTCGAAATTTTAGTTCGATATATCTGGATAAGAATTAGTGAAGTGGTCCTGAAAGACGCTAGATGGAAGATCTCTACTGGTGAATACGTTGTGATACCTGTCTATTGTAGCAAGAACAATTGGTAAGATTCATATGCAGCAAATTGTTATTGGACCGCTCTACGGAATTCTTGAGCACCGGATAGACTCGGTCTAGATATACTGAACAAATGAATTTTACGTGAATAGTAAGGAAATACAATATTATTTTAGAGTGTGTTAAGTTTTATTTAAGCTATGAATTTAGTGGGTTAAAATAGATAATTATCAATAGTATTATATGAAATTAGTATTTATTAGGTAAAAAAACTAAAAACTAAAAATCAGAAACAGCAGGAGAACAACCAACGTCAGTTGACACATAAGCATGACAGCCACCTTTGGCTTAATAAAAATAATTAAATTCTAAACTAATAAAATAAAAATTAAAATAATATATATATAATTAATAATCTATTTTGAAAATAATAATATATAAAATAATAATATATAAAATAATAATATAATAATAATAATAATAATTAAAATAATATATACTAACTATAATAATGAAAATAATTAAATTAAATAAGCAAAGAAATAAAATATGAGGCAACCAAAGAAATGAGATATTTTGAAGAAAGAATTCCTGAACTTCACGAATAGACACTTGGACAATCCATAGCAAATAATCACACTGATCTTATGAAGAAGCGCATGCGTAGAGAATGGCTCGGATGGTGTTCACCAGAGAGAGGGGATTCTAGGTTGTTTTCTATTCACAACTTGATAATATAGAGTATCTTTAGAACCCTTAACCTATGTAATGATTAGTAGAGCTTCAAAGGAACTGGCATATCAAGAAAACCATTATGGGCGCCGATAATATATAGTTATTTATTTCTTAAAAGGATGATTCCTACTATTAGGAATCAAAGTAGGAGTTTTCGGGGGCCCAAGAAGTGAAAAGAAAATTAGTTGAGTATTAAATAATATATATAAAGACAGGTATATATATAGCGAAATGAGCCCTTACATGGGTAGATGAGTAAATATTTTTAAAAATATATATAATAATGATATATATATATATATATTTATATATTAATATATTCATATTTATTACTAAATCTTAAAGCCGCCTATCTACAGGATAAACTCATGAGCTTCGATCAGCACTGCCAAATTCATATAATACTTCTTCTAATCCACTCCCCTTCTATAATCTTTAACCAAAACAACCTGTTCCCTGTTGATAAGCTGAATCAATAGATGGTACAATCTATGATGTTATTTCTTCACAGCGAATCTATCATTTGTATACGTTGAGTTTTATACTCATCTTATTTACGGCGTAGATCTTCCCCTCGGTTTGCCTTCCTTCACGGATCCTTTACCATTAAATCCACACCTCCTCCCTGGCCATGCCTTGTACATATGCTCATACACTCTCTCCAAATGTTCCCCACCACCTCAGCCTCAGACTGCAGTCTAACTTTTGTTATAAATAATAGGTTAATACACCTATCCTATTTATAAAACGTCAATTTTGTAAATTCTCTAATTTTCTCAACTCCTATCCTTCACTGTTGTAACTTTATTATTAATCACCAAGAAATCGCTCTTATTAAATTAAACTGTACATCTTTAATTACCGACAGTTTTGGCTAACTCACGTCTTACTGTACTATCGTTGTCGTCTGCTTCACCATATCATATTTTAACACCTCTTCTTGCGGCACTTTTACTCATTCTACGCAAAGCCAACCTCTGAAGCTTCGATTAAAATGCCAGACTCGCCAAAAAATTATCCTCTTCAACCTCCCACTCTCTTTTGTCACTTCTTATATCTCAATATTTACTCCCTGATAGAGTATATTGCGTGGATCAGCCCTCCATATCCTTACTTGTCTGGCGGTTATGTCCTAAATATAACACACTCATTTCCAGTTACGGGCTCCTGGCCTCTGCTCGCTTACGGGTATCCCAATCTTAATTCTAGCACACGCTGAAGGTCTAGCTATAAAACTACCGCGGCTAAATTTGGGGGAAATGCTCCTCCTCGTCTATCATCTGCAAATTCTGCCTCATCTCTTTCAAAACCCTCATCGGAGAGAGCGGCGTATTGGTTAGATCTATGACTTCATTTTCATGTCGTCTCTTGGCTTCAGGAGGAGACCCTCACTCGTCTCCCATGAGGCACCAAAGTCCTTCTGATCTCTTGCTCGCTGCGATCTACTAGCTATGGGATTGAACCAGGGTTTTCATAATCCTATCCTCGCTCTCTTATCCCACCACGTTAAATCCATTTTTATCAATCATAAATGCACACCGCCCTTGCATTCGCGCGACTTGCCAGTTGTTTCTCGGTTGCCTCCCAGTTCTCAACAGCCAAAGAGACCGGTGACTACTTTGAGCGCGGCACTCACGGGGCGGCTGGAAAATCTCTTTCTCCCCATTTTTACTCTCCGTCTATATTAACATCCTATTGCATCGTTTACATGTAGGTCGGGATAATCCGCGCACGAAGCAGGCAGGGGATATTAATCACACGAGCCTGCCCAATCCCGATCATCGCCACGTCTTTTACCCACATAACGCAGCCGGGTAAGTCCCGTCACCTTCTTCATATTAGTGCTCTCAACCACCTCTATACTAGGAGTATAGGTAGACTATTACTGGTAACGCTTACTTATCTTGCCAACAGATCAGTCCTTCTTCCACACTTACTTCTTTCATTAATCATGCGCCAATTTCCCTCTTCGCTTTTATCCATTATCCGGTCTATTCCTTGGGACGGCTCTCTATTACTATTGTCAACTTTCTCATTTTTACTTCACTATATCTGCGAATACTAGCGCTTAACTTCTTTTTTGGTCTTTCAACACGCCTTTTTCTATATTATAGTATTATATACTCCACCTGAAATTCCGTAATACCTCGCGCGCTGCCAAACACACCCTCCCACCATACGAACTGTCCTGCCTTCTCTAACTTCAGGCCCTCTTCAAGGCGACTGTCAAAAATATCGACAATAAACTGTGTCTAAACTTTACTCAGACATTTCATGTTAAAACGGCGATTGTGAGTTAACTCATGATAAATTTTCTTGTTTTGTTATTAGAACTTTTTCTACTGTCTTTTCATGATGGCAATAGGACCCATGTGGCGGTTCAAGGCCGGCAGAGGACATTCCTCTCACACTGATGTTATTTGGAGGGTGGGGTGTGTTAGCTTTTCTGGGCCTCGTGTGACCGGCTCGTATCCGGGTTACTAGTTCCTTCATCCTCCCCAAATTGCTCTATTGTTAGATTTCTCAATTAAACTTACACTACATGGTCGCGGCGGTAAGCTCTCTCTTCATTAATTCCATCTCCAATTTTCCAAAGAAAGGTAAGGGCCGCTTGATTCCTCCATAACATGTATTCTTCATACCCTATCAGTGACTCTATACATTCTGATACTCCTCAACTTATTCAACCTATTTATATATCTAGCTATATATCGACTACTTTAAACATACCTCAATTTACCTCTTACGACTCAAACACTGAGTCTCCTTCATCACCCTTTTCTTCTCTTCTAGATACCGTCCAGCTTGCGCTTTCCCGCGCGTATCGTTTTTAACTGTAAAGATTATATACGAGTGAACATAATACCTGATTCTCGTCCATTTCTACTCACTCAGGGCCCTCGAGCCACTTTGAGGTACGTGATTGGTCTTATCACTGTTTTCCCTCTAATGTCAAGGACCATCCGGAGCGAATCAGCAGCTCTCTTTTCGCGGTTGATGGTAAATCTGAGCGCTTGAACCATATCTAAACCTGGCTTTTTTGTCTCACGTGTTCATGCGCCATGAGTCACATCTCAACTTTCTACTCCTCCTCTTAAAGCCCAATCCCCTTCCTCCGATTCCATCGGCATCTTCCCTACCAATTAGTTGCGCCCTAAGAGTCATTACTTCTGTTGCTCTATAGTTTTCTTTCAGGAATCGTTCCATTTCAGCTATTGGCTGGTCGTGAGAGTATGTCAATATCCTCTTTTCTCGCCTCCTCTTAGTTACCTATATTGATTGGTGGGTTCCCCAGGGTTTCTTTGCTTCCTGTAATTCTAACACTTTATACCTACTTTTCATCAACGATTATTCTCTCTGCTCTCTAGTCTCGCACTGCGCTTATTCTCTTTTACTCTCTTGTTTCTCTATCGTATTCACGGGTAAGCACACCAGATCTTGATGCCTAATTCAAACTCTCCATTCTTCCACTAGCATATAATCAATTGGTTGTTTCCACTCTCCTCGCCTCTCGAGTCTTCCTACTAGTCCACTGAGGCAACTTCACTTGTGTACTCGCACAGCTCTTCTGATTCAAATTCTTGCCTTGCGATTTTGTGCCGGCTCTTCTGCAATATCTTACTTCAGTGGCGCGAGTTTATCTTTCTGAAGATATCAAACCTCTTGCAAAACACCAACGTTTCCATAATCTTCGCTCCTCTTAAAAACCTCCATAACTTTCCTAATTCCTTTGATACAAAGAGGCTCTCTAAAGCTAGCTTCCCTCAATACCTCCCTTGTAAGACAGCATAAACATTTTCGGTCATCTTTAATAACTAAATATTAATACTATCGGTTTGCACATCAGCGCTCTGCGGCGCTCTGAAACTACTCTTCATTCCCATCACACCAGTATGCTAAAACTCGGCATCCTTCAAGGCGTAATAGTCTCGTGAATTACTTGTCTTCCGGTTGCTCTATCCATCATTTTGTCTGTTTAAATAATTTCTCGCATGTAAGTTGTTCTCTACCGTACTGACTCGTATCCCCATGTCTCTACTCGATCTACGCACATTCCGACCACCGATTTCCGACTGATCAATCCGCCCACCTTGCCTTCTCCATTAAATTTACTCACTCGCTGAGGAGAGATTAATACATGTTTTTACAAACAAATTCGATATCCTCTCCCAAAAAATTAAATACTTCTTCCAACTCCTTAATAGTATGACGTACTCATGACGGTCTCAATCACTTGAGTGATTGTTAGCAAAAACATGAAAAACAAAATAAAGCCGATAAATTTAGGTTTTAATAGGAAAGTTTCTCCCTATCCGTTATGTTAAAATAATTTGAGCAATTTTCATTTTAGGTCCATTTGTTTGAATTACAATTTAAAATATATTATTTTATTTTATCACTACTATACCCCGCTATTTGATAAAATAAGGCATTAATGATGATAAACACTTCACATCATAATATTATTATATAATATATATATTAATATAGTATATATATATTATTAAATATAATATAATATTTATAATGTAGATAAAATTAATATAATAATCAATATCTGTTAGTTATGCACATATTATTCAAAAAATAATGTTATACGAATCGACTTAAAATACCCTTCCTTCTTATTAAATAATTTAATTCTTATTTAATCATATAATATATAATAAATCTATAACTATAAGGTTAAACTTCTTTGCAACCGGACTAATTAACGGGATTTTGGCGCTTCCTGCTAACCAGAGTCTAATTAGCATACAAAGTCACAGTTTATGAGTATTAGAGATGTTTCAATATCTTAATGTTAGACTAGTTTTAAGCGTATATTAATTAATATATTATATATTAATATATATAATAATATATATTATTTATAAATAATTAAATATATTAATATAATATATATATATATATTATATTATAATATATATAATATTATATTATATTATTTAATATATATATATAATATATATATATATATAATATATTAAATATAATATTATAATATATATATATAAATATATTATAATAAGTATATAATATATTAAAATAATATATATAGCCCTTAGGGGGTTTTAAGGGGGTTCCCGCTATACTTATGCCTTATTTTAATATATTAATATTGCCCTAGAACTGCCTTCAATTATCTCAAATTAGTACATTACTTATTCTCACCCCAAGTTTCCCAAGTGCTATAGTATTGTATAAGCCACCCTTAACATCACTACCTTAATGGAAAAGTAAGGGAACAGGTGAATTGAAAAATATAGTATAATAATATATATTAATATTATTATATATATACTATATTATAAATATCATATATGATAATATTTATATTTTATATTATTATATTTTATAATAGATATAAGATTAATATTAATGATATAATATTATATATAATATTATATATATATTTAATAAGTTATATATATATATATTATAATATATAATATGATATATAATAAAGGACAGAAAAAGAGAATGAAAAAGAGACGATTGATAGGAGTTTAGGATATCTTTAGAGAATAAGTACGTGAGAGGATTTGAGTCTTAGAATAGGATCTACTTTTATCTTTTACCTAGTGTTATCCTTCTTCTTTTCTCTGCGGTGCGCGAGAGGAAAAATCTGAGACATATTCTCGATTTTAAGCATATCGTGCCATGAATTTATTTGTAGAGAAAATCAGGGTTCTACCAACTCAATTGATGATTAATTTAACTGCTGTATTCTAAAATTAAAGATAAATATTTAAAATAAATTAAAAATATTAAAATTAAAACTATTAAGTATTAAATTAAACAATTAAATATTAAATTAACAAAATTCTGTATTATATCTTAATAAAAATATTCAATTAATTTCATTTAGAGATATATAAATAAAATATCTTTATAATTATTAATTTAATTTAGTTACTCAAATATATCTTCTAATTTTAAAAAGATCTTCTGAGTATAATCTCATAATATATAAATTAAATAATAATCTTAAATTAAAAATGTTTATTACTAGTAATCTTGAAACAATATTAATAACCGTTATAAATTATATAATTTAAAGTATTATTATAAATTATGAAATCTGGTTAAAAAGGTTTTTCTAATTTTAATCTTTGGCCATTCCCAAAACAACAAAACATACAACATATCAATAAAAGCCTCTCACAAACATGCTTTAAAAATCTTTATATCCAAATGAATATGGATTAACAAATTCAGAATCGGAGTAACTAATTTAACATGCCTCACAGCTTGGTTTCGTACATCGAGATTTAGAGTATTGTTTAACTCTCAATTTGCAATTTTAATAAAAAATCTTTATTCCACAAATTTTTCCTCTTTCTATCTAAAAATAAACTATATAATGGTACCTAGTTGCATTTCGCCAAGGCTGGCCCACTACAATACGTATTATTTCTAAAATCGTGTTTGTACTCTCCATCCACACTATGGGATAGTAATGTAAAAACTCAACGAATTGATACACTATATATATAAAACCTAAACCTATTGAAGGTCTATATTTTTCAAGCTTACTCATACTTCATCTTCGGTTTCTTTAATTGCTTCTGCAACCTTTAATATAGTTTATAATATATATTAAACCTATCAGATACATATTCAGAATACATACTACTGAAATATGAATTATTGTAAATTATCATCCTAATCTAATAAAATAATACCCTTCATAAAAGTTAGAATAGAACGATTTTTTTCCTGTCAACTATTTCAAAACTACAAACTAGGAAATAAAATCGAAGATAAGTAAAGGAAGATATAATAAATTATATATTTATTTATTAATATAAGAATATAAAGTATATTATATATAATTATAAATATAATTAATATTAAATTAATATTATATATTAATATTAATATAATATTATTTATTATATATACATATATATATGATTATATATATATATATATATAATAATAGTAGTATATATATATAATAAATTATATATAATATATAATATATATATTATTATTATATATATTAATAATATATATATATATATATATTTATTATATATATATATATTAATATATATATATATATAAAGTATTTATGATTTTATTTCAGTTTTATAATATATATATATTATATTAATATATATATTAATATTAATATACTTATATACTTAATAATATTTATTAATATAATACTCAAGAACTTGCTATTATATGGGGCCAGATGTGTGAATGGTGGAATTGAGTGAGAGGATTGGATGTTATTTATATAAATTTATGGATACTCTTTGTTTGACAAGAATTAGGTTATACTATTTAATATGGAAGGGATAAGTATAAAACGAGGTTTTAAGACTCATTTAAATGTATGAGGGTAAGCACAAGTCTAATATCAGTACACCTTAGTACTAACTGTAATAAGGGATGTGTATCACCCTGAATAATTCAAATACTAATTGCTCACAATTGACAGTAGCAACTTAATATATACCTTACTCACAATATATGGGTAATTAATCATGCGTTGATAATGAATAAAGTTAATAATTATTGAATACAATTTAAATTATATTTTTATATAAAATTTAAATTATATTTTTAAAATAAAGTGATATCAATTAGTTATTATTTTATTTTTATGTTAACTTAATATATACAAGAAATTAATATAAACTTTTTTAATTGCACATAAATTACTCATTACTTCTCTTTTTTATTACTATGCAACTTCCAAGTACACTAAGATGAGATAAGAAAATTAATAAAGGATATATCTTCAACTATCATATCAATATCAGGAATTATTTTCCAATAAGATTAGTCAAAGATATAAAGTTCTTGATATGAACTCTCGTGATTAGATATACGCTATCTAGCTTGCGAGACTATCAAATATATAATGGAATGGAGGAAGTGTATTTTTGAAAGTAGTTTACAAGAGATTTAAGGGAGATGATCTATTAATAATATTTAAAAATATAGATCTGAAGTTCTATTAATAATAAATTCTTTTGCATATACAATTTCCTATGTGAAGTTATTTTAAAAATTTAATATAAAAATTAGTTAATAAAAAATATAAACTCAATAATAATAATATAGCTATATATATATATATATATATATATATATAAATATAAAATATTTATATATTTTAAATTTAGTTACATGATATAAAATTTATTAAAAAACAAATTATATACTGTTATATTATAATGTGTTTTCAGTAGTAAATTGTTTTAATATTTAGTAAATTTATAATTTATATAAAACAATCTATTTACCATATAATGTGTTGTATAGAGATTACTTAATTAATTATAAAATTAAATTGTAATTGTAAAATATAAAAATCTTAAATCATATGAATTGAAGACATTTTAATTTGCTGTTGACTTCGACAATAGCAGTATATATAATTTATAACTTAAAATTAAATTTAATCGAGACCTTCCTTTCAAACAAATAAATTATTTTATTAACCTATATAATAAGAAGTATAAAAATACTATACTCAAAGCACTGTAGAATTATACTACAAATAGGATATACATGTTACCCGTTATTAGAAAATATGGGTATAACATAAGCCAAGATATATGTATCCCTCGGAGAGTGGAAGGGCTTAATAAGGATTTAAGAATATATTTTATATTACCATTTGCTATTGAAATTAATGGACGATGTGCAGGAATATTTTATCAAGAATAAAACGCAATAAGGTAAGCATCAGCGGTTATTAAAACTAACTATAAGAACCATTTTATAAGTAAATCGAGATAAATAATTAAATATAGAAAAAATTTAAGAATATAATAAAATAAATAAATAAATTTTCATAATAATTATTACCTGGATATTAATAAATATATATATAAAAAGTTTAAAACAAAGGGAAATTAATTTATGTACAGCTATAGGGGTACACCTTACGGTTTAAAAAATTAATAAAATTTTATGAACCCAATGATTTGAAAGATTGAGAAACATTGTATTTGTATAAAAAAATCATCAATGAATAATAAATTTTTAAGATATATCAGGCAAGTTTTTATGGATGAAATTAGTATTGAATGTAAATTATATAAATATGTAAAAATCTTTTTATGGGAAGGTTATTAAAATCTCACTAATACAATAATAATATTTTCAATAAAAATTAGAATATTTCATTTAATTTAATTTTGAAATAATAAAATAATTAAATTATTTATAACATATTAATATTTTTTTTTATAAAATATAAAAATATAGGTAACTCTCGAGCTCTCACATGGTTCCATATATACCAGTAAAATTGGGTAAGTCGGGTCATAGCAGTTACACCAGTATCTCAACGTCAGTATACCTAAACACACCTTAATTAATTATGAGCTCTACGTATACCTACCTCTTCTCTTCTAATAATTTACTTCAGGGATCTTTTCCATGTAGTAGAATACTAATATAGGTAGATGACTTTGAGTACCGTTTGACCCCTACCACTACTTACAACCCGAACCTATATCTAAAACCTATTCAAATTACCCATTGTACTCTAAATGATATACGTGTCTCTGATCTTTATCTTTTCTCTTTTTCTATTTTTAAAAGAAGGCTCACATTTCCATCGTATCGGGAAATATACTCAACTTCATTTAAAATTTTAATAAATTTATATATTCAGAATCATAGTTATTGCACAATGTTTCGAAAATCAATATTATTTTGGAGTAAAATAAAAAATATTCAAGAAGATAGTTATCACCTGAGAAAATCATTATTGATAATATTTAGAAGTTGATTTTGTTTATTTACTAAATATTGCATGAGAGTTGAATCAGTGATTATGTTAGGCTGTTAGATAATTAATTTATATTTATGGCAATTTCTAATGAGATATTGAGTAATGTATTGGTTCATTAAGGAGTACTTATTCCTTTTTGTATGCGCCTAATAGTGTAAGAAGGGTGATCCTCACAAACTGGACATAAGATTAGTGGCATACTGTGTCTGGTGAATATCCTACACAATATCTTTCTTATCAGAGCTAATTGAAGGATGTGATTTTAATATAGGCCTAGTCTGTTCTAAGAAAAGTAAGTTATCTTTTCATCAATTTCATTTTAATAAAAAATATTTTGGCAATTACCTAATCTACTCATAGATAGTTACTTTGGGAAAAACTTTGTATAGTACGTCTCATTTCTAAAATGTACATCAGCTCTATATTTTCTTGTCTATTTTTATGTATTCGAGTTTTAAAGCTTTATCTCACGATATCTTATTTAAAGTTTTTTATTTTTTATATTTACATCTCCTTATTGGTTAGCTCATCTAACTGATTGATGTCATATATCTGGATGATTTAGTCCTTTGAAGCCTTTCTTGAATATGACGTATTGCTCACTCTTGGCTATATGCACAATTATTTTATTGTATATATAATTTTGAGAGAAAAATAGAATATAATTTTAAAATTGATCGTAGTTTAAAATTATTATTAAAAAGTATTGTTACAATAATATTATCCTAAATATATGATATATATATATATAATATATAATATATATAATATTTATTAATAGTATAATTAATTATATATATATATATAAGTGAGTATTAATATATAATATATATATAATAATTTAATATATATTAATATATTATATAATTAATATATATATATATTATATAATATATATAATATATTATATATATTCATTATATATTAATAAATATATATATATATAGATTTATATAGATTTATCAGTAAAAAACTCTCCTATCATTGAACTTTATTAACTATATAATAACTTTTCAAATAAAGTATATATAATAGGTACCAAGGTTTAAAGTTAGTTATATCGATTATAACAAAATATATATATATATTATATATATTAACTATATATATTCATATATTATATAATAAATATCTATATATAATATATATATATAATTAATATAGTTATATATAATATATGATATATAATATATTAATTTATATATATATTATTAAATTAATATATATATATATAATTATATTTAATATATATATCTTAATTCCAATACATAATACATGAAAAATAATTTTATAATATAAATTCATTTATCACTAAAAATTAATATAAAAAATTTAATATAAAATTTTAAAAAATAATTAATCATAAAATAAACATCATTAAATTTATGCATAAACTCTAAATTATTTGAGCATAATTATAATAATTGTATTTTATTCTTAAATAAATTAATTAATTGTATAAATAAACCAATTTAGTTTTTTATAATTTAAATTACCATATTATTTACTTCAAAACATCTACATCATTTATATAACATTTCATGCAATGGAGATTTATAACTATATATATTATATATTATATAGTATTAATAAAATATATATTAATAATATATATAATATTATTATTAAATAAATATATTATATTATATTTACCCTTAGGGGTAGAATTAAATCCCATTATTAAACGAACAAAATAATGAGGATTTTGAATATATGTAAAATTTATTGTTTCATGTGAGCACTCACTACAACAACGACATCACAGAGGTTGCCTATAAATAATAGATACAATAGGTATTACAAAGATTCATCCTATCAAAACATATCATAACCTATAAAACACATGAAAAGTGGAAAGTCATTGATGTAGAGTGTAATTAAATGAAAAAAAAGAGAAATTAATACAAAAAGTTTTTATCTCGAGGAATAATATAATAAATAATTTCAAGGAACAAAGTCCCTGATAAAGTTGTATTACTTAGTAATTGCCAGTTCTTATTTATGAGAATTAAAGACAAACAATAACACATCCGCACAAGCAAAAAAATTACGCGCTAATTTATCATACTTCTTCTAGTCGTTCAACATTACAAAAAAAAAATCAATTAACGGAATTACATATAATTTTGAATTTAATCATATGGCAAACGGACTTAGAAGCTGTTATAGCACACTGATTACACTCAATTGGTTCACGGTTTGGTGAACACATGAATTATAGGTGATATATTATGGTATGAAAACCTTCATTATCATACAGTTTTGAGTAAATTGGTAAAAAGTGGATCAGTGGAAGTCACTCAGCCTCTGTATAAGCTAAAGTGAAAATTCAAGATCATCACTGTCATAAGTCTTTATACAGTGAAGTTCAGCTCTGTCATTAATAATTACTAAGGAAATTCATATACTACTGTCATCAAGTCTGTTTTCAAGTGAAGTTCCAGCTTATCTGCTAAATAAGTCTAAGTGCATAATTCAGTATACTTATCATGTCATTAATAAGTCTTTTCAGTGAAGTATTTCAAAGACTCTGTATCAATAAGTACCCTAAGTATGAAGTAATTACAGCTCTGTCATAAAGTCCTATTTATTCAGTGAAGTTCAGCTCAGTCATATAGTCTATAGTGAATTTCAGCTCTGTTCACATAATAGTCTTTTACAAGATGAAGTATCAGCTCTGATTCATAAAAGTCTATATAAGTGAAATATTACAGTCACTTCTCATGTTCAAATTAAAGTCTTTAATCACAATTGAGGAAGTATTCAGCTCTGTGATTCATAATTAATTAATAGTAACTTATGTGAAAATTCATTACACCTCATGTTCATATTATTATTTCATATTTCACAAGCTGGAAAGTTTCATAAAGTGAGATTTTTACCTAGAGAATAACAAGTCTAGAGGCTGATCAAAGATATTACACTAGTTATTTCATAGTTATATAAGTAAGTCTCTATTTCTCACTAGAGAAAGCTCCACTTAAACCTATAGTTACTCATCAAATAAGACTATCTCAAATGTATAGATAAATATTACAACACTATTCTGATTATTAATAAAGTCATGTTTTCAAAAAAGATATAAGTTTTTTCATGCAAGACCACTACATCGCGTTAACATAACTGCTTAGTTTACTAAGATGGTATTATTTCCAAGTCTTACTTGACAAATAAAAGTCTTTTTCATATGAATGTATCAATCGTCATAAGTTCATAAAAAATGTTTTCATAAAAATGATAGATAAGCTCTTGGTCAATAAGTTCTTTTTATAGTTGAAACAGTTGCTTCTGTGATCAATTGTAATAGTTTAAATAGTGAAATTCAGCTTCTGTCATATTCCAGTCGAATAATAGTTTAGTAATGTCTAACACAACACCTGTCTAAGTATCTACAGTCTTAAAGTTGAAAATTCTATCTATCTCGTAATAATAAGAGCTAACTTGCTTCACGTGAGAATTTCATGAACTTTCATGTCACATAGTATAAAGTGAAATAAATTTACGTTTAACTTTCTGAGTGTCCTATTTAAGTACCATTATTCCATATGAGTTTCAGTATACGTATATGTCAAAGTTTTCTAAGGTCTGAGAAAAAATTCTGTACTTCTGTCAACAACGTCTTTTTTTCAGTGAAGTTTCAGACTCATGATCAAATAGCTAGCCGAAGTGTACTAGATTCAAGTTCCTGTGTTTTGATTTAAATAGGTGAGTCTTCGGTACAGAGAATCGAGGGAGGAGGTTATTTTAGTTTGTAATGTCTCCATCTTATTCTAATATAAGGCACTACAGTGAATATCTCGCTCTGCAAATCAAAAAATTACTTTTGTCAGTTTGAGCAGTACAGCAGGCCTTCTGGTCAATCTGAACAAGTACTTAAAGGCGAATAGAAAGGTTTGACAGACCTCTCTGTTTTTAACTCTTTCTAGTTATGTATGTTTCAAAGTATCTATTCATGTCATAAAAGTCTAAAGTGAAAGTCTTTCTCAATGTCTGTCAAATAAAGGCCTTATTGTTCTCAGGTTAAACGTTTGATGCGTAACTCTGGTCTTCGAGTTTTCTTTAATTGAGAAAAATCAATGGAGACTCTTAGTACAGTTTGAACAAAGTTTACTTATATTTGATGAGAAGTTTCAAAAGCCTCTGTCAATAGTGTCAAAGCTAGAAAATTATTCAGCTTCCTGGTCATAAAGTTTATGTTTGCGAGTGAGATAGGTTATCACAGTAAGCATTTGGAATCAATAATAAGGCCTAATATGATGCGAAATTAAGGGTTTCCGGGTCATAATCTCTTAGGGTCTAAATAGATGTATTAAGTAACAGCGTTCTTGTGTATTTCGATATTAAACTTTAAAGGTAAATAGAAGTAGAGCCAGTCTTTTCAAGTCATTCTGAGTTCAATATGACAAGTTTTGTAGTTTCATAAAGTTTTCTCGACTTCTTCACAATTCTCAATAGCTATGTAGTGGTATATTATTGATCATTTTTATACAGAAATAAATATAATACAATAGTGATGTTCCTGGATTTAACACATACTTGATACTAAATCGATTATGGAAAATGGAACATGAAGTAGATAGCACATGACAATACACATCACCTATTATAGATTGATCAATTTAAAAGAAACTGAAGGTATACAAAAGTTTAAAATAAGGATGACAATGCTAATAGGAGTGAACAATCCTTTAGAGGAGGATATAAAAAAAAAAATACAAATAAAAAAAACGTTAAATTTATAGCCCGTAGGGTATTATAATTGGATAATTATGCAGACTAACAAGTATAATAATTCTTCTTGTAGGAAAAACAATAAAAGTTTAAAATACAGTACAATAACACAGGGACACTCCAATGTAGTATTCTTTATGGTATTAGAAAGGTAGAATATTTGTGATATAATATAATTATTTCAGTCAATTCAAGATTTATGCAGATTCATCAGATGCTGTAAAAATAAATAAATCATTTTAAGTATATCAGGGTAAGTTTTTGAATGTCATATATTTGAAACGATGTATTAGAAATAACAGTTTTTAAGAGATAAATTCATAGAAATTTGTCTCTATGAATAATAAAAATTCATGATCAAAGGAGTCAAATATCCCTATAACCAACAAATAAATTCACTCACAATAATTTCAAAATCTCTTCTTTATAATAAATTTTAACAATTAACCAATCATATATATTTATCTTAACTCCTCTTTAAATATTTTAAAATTCTAAACCATGTTCTATATAATGTAGATTAAAAACTCAATAGCGGACATTACTGATTAGATTAGAAGAATTGTATATATTAAGACTTGAAAGTTGTATTAAATGTGAAGTGTAATATAGTCGAATATTAGGAAAGTTTATTAATAAGATTTATATCAGCAAGATTTTATTCGTTTATGCAGTTGAAAATTATTTAGGGTCAAACTGCAATTTATATAGCGGTTTTTCTAAAATTAGTACGAGTTTTAGACTCCAATCCTATGGGGCTAAATTGAGGAATTATTAATTTATTTTTGTCGGACCGGAGGGCTTACTTATAATTCAGGCAATGAAATAACTCAGAGGGAACTTTAATGCAGATTATGCTAGGAATACCACCAGTGGCCAGGAATGAATAAACAAAAAGTGGTTACTGAAGAAAGGCAAAGGGCAAATATTTAAAATAATAATAATCAGATTAGATTATAATATATAATAATAGAATTTTTAAGATTAATAAATAAAAATTATTTATATAATAATAATAATTAAAATAATTGGTGTTTGAATAATTTAGTAATATAAATATTGGTTGTAATTAATAATAATAGAAATCAGTATTAAATAATAAGTATTAAACTAGAGTACCAACCTTAATAAATAATAATAATTAGTTCAATTTATATCGCCAAATAGGCAAATTGCGGGATTTGTGCAATGAGCATAATGTTAATATGGTTGGGAGAAATATGACCTTTTGGATTGACGACAACGGGGAAATGTATAAAGTTTATTTTCATTAAATCTAAAATGGTCCAACAAACTACCATTGAAAAAATGTGAAAAATGAAATCAGAAAAAATTTTGCAGAAGTATTTGAAGCATCTAGACAGAAATATATATATATATATATATATATATATAATTATATAATTTATTGGATTTTAGAGATATTATAAAAATCTCCTAAAGAAGCGTTCAAATATTTATGTATATAGGTCATCAGATATTAATCGTTTTTAGCATAGAGAACCAACTTCATATAATATTAACAGAAAATATAATATATATATATTAAGATAATATTTAATTATTAATATATATATTATAATTATTTAATATAATAAATATAAATCTAATTTATAAATTGGGATATAAGACAAGTTACTCATTTCTTTTCTAAAAACAGTTTCTAAACATGAGTTGAAGGCTAGTATGTTCTGAGGTACAGTTCAGAATTTTTTTTCTACGCAACCGCAGTGTTGTGTTTCTTTAAAAAAGTGCCGTTCGCCCCTGTATGGAGTATGCGTCACACATCTGGGGTGCTTCTGCTTATGCAGCTCTCTTTGATTAAAGCTGAGTCTAATGGTTTTTCCGTGATGTATTATCAAACTCACCTGCTCTCTCTACTCTCATGCTTAATAATTCAAATTCACTCTCTCTCTCCTCTCTTCTATCTTCTCTCGTTCTCTTCTATTCCGTCTCACACATGCTATCCCTCTTACACTACTGCTTCTATAATCATCTCAGTCGTAGTTATCATCTCTCTCCTCCTCTCTCGTTCTACCTCTCTCGATCATACCGTCTCATCTCTCATCTCTTCCATCTCATATACTGTTCGCTCTCTTCCTCATGTCCTCGTTATTCCCTCCTCTCTCTCCTCTCTTCTCTCTTCTAATAACAACAGATACTGGCCCTTTCTGAAACTCTCCAGTAGCAAGTTCTAGGTCTCATGCTTTCTCTAAATCCAACTCCCCTCAATAGTTCTAACAATGAGCTAACGACCATACATAATAAGCTAAGACTTAAAAGCTCATGGGCATGGGTCTCAATCTGTTATACAATGTAAGTAACTATAATTAGAATAAACGAATTACTTAGGGGGTAAAGGCCTGTATGTAACACTAGCAATCCCATTATTATTCTATTTTTCCAGGATCAGTGTGAACCTGTCTCCCGAATTTTAAAATTAAAACTATTTGTGTTTTGGGGAGTAGGAACATGTCAGCCTTTAAGTTTTGACAGCCCTGACATATAAATTTTAGTATATGACTATTAAATATATTTGAGTGATAATACTATATATATATTATTAATAATATATGTATACCAAACTATAATATATAATAATATAATGTATATTATATATTATATATATAAATATATATATAATATATATTATATATATAATATATAGTTATTAGTATATTTCTTCTATATATATTTATTATATTATAAGATATGTATAATTCTTAGGAAATTATAATATTCAATAATACACGGCCTATATTTCTATTTAAAATATAAATATTTATTCAAATATAAATATGAGATATAATTATATCTCAAATATATTAAATATAATTATATAATTAATAAATTAAATATATTATAAATTACTAATATACGTTCAAGAAGCAAATTAATATATTATGATGCTCTTTAGGTAGCTTTTTCGAATTAAATGGAATAAATTTAATAATGGTTTTAATTAAGCATTCAAAATCAGTATGACCACCATTCAAGGAATTAAATTTCAACTGGTTGTAATGGAATACGATTATATTTTTGCATTCTTTGAAGGGAAAATATGGTCTTTGGTTCAATCGATAGAGGGTATTTAAATTATCGCAGTATCATTAGTATCAAGTGTCTTTGTCTTTCCCCCTTTCTTTTTATTCTTTCTTGTTTATTATGTAACTTTTTCTTGTGTACCATTTACAGGTAGATATTAGTCATTTATATTATTTATTATACAAATGTAACATATTAATTATATTATTTTTACCAACCGATAAATAAATATTTAATTGTGCAGTATGGGTTGGTGAAAAAAAGTTTTATTTTTTGGGTTTTTTTTTAGGGCAAAAAAAACGGGTTGTATACATTTGCTTATTTGAAGACCATGTTTTTTTTTTGGTTATTTTACTTTAAAATTATAAAAGCCTCTTTTTATGTATATTTAAGATGGTTTTTAAAAATGTAATACATATTAAACGTTCTAGGGCTAAAATATTGGACCTAAATAATACATTTATATTATATATAAGTGTAAATATATAATAATTATATTAGATATATTATATTATTTATATATTATATAGATATATATACAATATTATTATATAATATAATTATAATTATATAATATATCTTAATATATTATATATATATATAATAATAATATTAAATATATTTATATGAATCAAAAAAAGGATGGTATAAAGGGTTTTTAGGGTGTCCCAGGGAGAAAAATCGAGAATGGTAGAGAAGGTGATGGATTTGTGAGGAGAGAGGTGTGTGTGTAAGTAATACTTTCTTTAAACACAAGAGTATCCATAAGTATTACTAGAGTTGGTGTAGGTAGATGAGGGGTTTAGAGGAAAAGTATACATTGATTTTGTGTTGTGAAAAGGAGATGTTGAAGTATATGTTGAGATGTTAAAATCAGTGAGAGGTTTTAGAAATGGGATTAATCGGATCATGTATGTGTTCTAGTAGAAATTAAGTTAGATGCGGGGACTTGGTGGAGAGAGAAGGGATACGGAAAGGAAAGAGGGTAAAATTAAGAGTGAGAGTTTAAGTGAAAACAAGGTATTAAGGATAAGTATGTAAGAACGCCGCAAGTAAATCAGTTAATGTGAACATGCTGAAACTAAATACAATCTGGAAAGCCAAATTGTTAAGCAGTGCAAATGATTCGGCTATGTGGATGTTGTTGCTAAGTAGGAAGTAACACAGATGCGACAGTAGTGGTGGAGGATGAAGAGGTGTGATGGCAAGCGAGTGGTTAAAGTAAAGAAAAAGATGCGTGGTTATGATTAGTAATAAAAGACAAATGATGAGTATTCAAAAAAGAAAAAGAATCGTTAAAATTGATTATAAAGGGGAAAACAAAAAAAAGCTAGTAAAAATTTTAATAGTTCAACAAGTTTGCGTATGTAAGGTGAGAAAAGAAGAGGTAATGACAATCTGAATTTGGAGACTGGAAGGTGGAAGGAGATGAAATGGGGACATACAAGGGAATAGAAGCTCTTCTGGAGAGGAAGCGCGATAAGGTTTAAAATTAGAAAAAGGGAACCTGCTAGATATAATGAATAGGGATTGGTTTTTTTGTAACTGATGAATGGAATGTGGGAAAGTGTGGACAAGAACAACTATTGGTGACTGATGAGGAGAGTCAAGTAATGAAGAGGTGATAGGTGACTGTGTGTGTGGGTTTTTGGAATGGTTGCAAGAAGGAAATAGGTATTTTGAGATGAAGTCACTTACAACTACACACACACACACACAAAGAAGCAGAAATGGGTAGAGTGAGAAAGTTGAAAGAATGGTAAATCTGGAGAGTCATAATATTAGTGAATATAAACTGGGGTGATAATGATCAATGAAACCGGAGGGCAAGTTTTCGAAAATTGATTGGGAGTTATCTTGATAAGTTGTGTTTAAATAAAAAAGTATTCGTATTATATGGAGGGATATAGTTATTATCCGAAAGGGATTGAAGGAGAGCAAGTAATAAGTAGGTATATAAGGGAAGGAGATAAAAGGGATACTAGTAGAATTATAAGGGAATTAGTTTTATGAGTGTTATATAGGTATAGTAGAGAAGAAATAGTGTATTGGTCATTCTTTGGTCGAAAGATGTAGCGCCGAGTGACTTAGAAGAACTAGATTTGGTGAAAGACAAGGTCGTCTACGGATGAAAGTAGATGGATGTGTGGTATATTCAGATCTTTTAACAATGAAAGGCAAATGATGAAGAGAAAATGCGGGAAGTAAGAAGGAAAATTGGTTTTATTACAGTAGTTTTTATTGGATTGTTGCACAGGGGGTATTGATTAAGTATATATATAGTGTTTATAGAAAAGGAGAGAAGGCTTTAAATGATTTGGTCGAAGGTTTTGTTATTAAGAGTGGAGATATATAGGTGTTGGTGGGTAGGCTTCTGATTGGAAACAAACAAAAAAAGATATTTATGACGTTTTAGTGAGGCGTGTGTTAAGACATTAAATAAGAATGGTGTCAAAGTGAGTTGGTTATTAGTATAATAGCGTGAGTGAGGCCATAGTTTTGATTTATGTATCTCCTTGGTTATTCATAATTTGTATATGGATGGAGTGTTATGAATAAAAAAGAAAATTTTGAGAAAGGTTGGAGCGTGTACAGGAAAATCGGTGTTAGATATCGGATGGAAGAATCGAAGTATGGATAGGATGCCCCTATCCTATTATGAGCGGATAATATTGGTTTTTGATGTTGGGCGGAATTTATTGAACACCGAGTTTGAGAGAATTGGTAGAGAGATTGGAGCGACGGTCGTGTAAAGAGGGGTTTATGGAAAGTATAAACGTTAATAAGCAGTAAGGTTATTAGTGTTATGAATGAGAGAGAAAAACTAAGTCCTTCAGTGTGAAATGTTATGTTCGATTTTGGTGAAGACACTGGAAAAGTTTGTTGAGTTTATTAAAATATTAAGGTATAATGGTGTGATGGCAGAAAGGTGGCTGGTGCATTAAACCTTAATAAAAAATAAAAAAAATAGTTGGTAAGAATGTATATGGGACTAGAAGTCTTTAGTAGATGTCAGTCTTACAGTGATTCTGTCGGTATTTTACCTTGTGTGATTGTAGAAAGTGAAGACTATAATGGTGGTTAGTCTATGAGTGGTGAACTAAATGTAGATTCGAACATTGATCTAATATAGTTTTACAAGTTAATTAGGTTATTTCCAAGTATTAGGATACAATCTTTGGGGACATAGCTAGGTGTGAGTAAAAATATAGTTGAATAGTTGTTAGATTGAAATATATATTAGAGAGTGTGTGTGGTGTTTGAAGAAAACTGGGTAACACAGAGGATAATGTACAATATATGTGAGATGGCTTGGGTCACTTGAGGAAAAAGGATAATTGTTAGAGTAGTTACGTGATTTTTAACGGGATGTATTGATGGCGAGTGTGTGTTTGGAAAATACACGATTATAACACCCGGCGGGAGATCGAGAAAAAAGTGGTTGAGTCAGTAAACGAATGTCTGAAGGATCATGAAATAGTGAGGTTTGCGATCAGAAGGTAGTCAGAGAAATAAAGGCTGCATAATAGGAGAGAATGGCGGGTTTTGTATAGGTTAGGAGGTAATTGTTAGTTGACATCACCTGGGCTCACAATAGTAAGGAGAAACACTTAATACTGACGATTATTACCAATAGGTGAGTAATACTAGTCGTCCTCAGGCAGATCTACACCATGATAGCTAAGAGGGTTATGAATTTTTCTCTGACTGTGACCGCAGTATCAACTTACTAAAATATATTGGTACATATATGTAAGTAATAGAGTGGAGGGAGGGGTAGGCTGGTGACATTATATCTTTTGTAACTTTTGTTCAAATACTTCTCTATAAAGATTATCTGGCTTGTATTTATTCTTCTTCCGGGATGCTTATCTTACGTCATACTTACGACAGTTACCCTTGTAGGGAGAAAAGGTAGATGAAGATAGAATAAATTAATATATATATATATTTATATATAATATATATATAATATATATATATAATTATATATATGTATTAATATTATATATATTTATATATTATTATATATTAATAAATATTATATAA
>JABUQX010128570.1:5000-62500 GCA_015478945.1 Trachelipus rathkii
GAGTATACTAAGAGTTATTGTTCGTACCTATGTCTGCAACCGATATAAAGCGCTAATGTTTCTCGTAATGTCCTGGCCATAATAGTGTTCGCTAGAGATTAATTCAATCCTAGAAGGGCATCCATCGATTTACATGACCATGGGATCTTTTTGTGGTTGATGCAATTTTGGAAAAAAGATAATATCGTCTTATGGCTTGGAGGAGGCATGTGGGAACCAGTGTAACCACGATAGAGCGAAGACACAGCGAGAGTGTCGTTATAACATAGGACAGTGGTTTCTAAGGACTCTCTCGTATCTCTCTATTTGATTCTATTTATGTATTCGGACTCTTAGTGTGCTACTCTGTATAGATTACTTTCCATCTAATCCTCAGACCGAAGTGCCTGCCTCAGCAATAGGCTAGATGAGGATAGTGATATAGGATATTCAAGAGAACAAAAGATACTTAATTATATCTAAATTATAGGTAATATATTAATAATAGGTGGGAGTATGTTATTTATATGTAAAAGTAGAAATTATAAGAGGTATATGTGAGTATATATAAGGTGGCAAATGAGATATAAAATGTAGTGTATATATATAATATATATATAAATAATAGTTATTTAGGTATTCATAACATCAGATGTATACAGAAAAATAACAGCTAATATATATATTATTAATTATTATAAGCCAGGATGAATATATTATTACTGTAGTGGTGATAAGTTCTAGTTATAGGTATATAATATAATATAGAGTATATTAGTATAATGAAGGTATTGGTATAAGATATAGAGATATTAGTATATGGATGATAGTATGTGTATAATATAGGATAGTATAGGGTAGTAACCTCTGGAGAAAGTTAATGGTAACATTCTTCAAACTCAGAATAAAAATGCAACATCACAGAGACATTAATAGAAGATACCTTATAGGATGGCTGTGATTGGATGTCAAATTAAAGAAAGAATTTCCTTCCGAATATGGTTCTGTTCTGAATATTATATATGTTGCACTTCTTGGTGGACGATTGTTGAGGATGTGCTCGGAAGACACTGCTGCGTGGTTTCTACGGCTTTCCGGCTGCTTCCGAGGTTTTGCAGCAGATGGAGGTTTGTATCTACGCGTATTTAATCTATGCTTAGTGAAGATAATTCTATATCTGTCAGTGCGTCATGATGACTAGCGGCTTTACGCGTTCTGTTACGCAGGCCTTATCTTCGCGAGTTATTCTTGGAGTGATTACTGAGGACAGTATCAGATTTAGCAAGTCTAGTATAGATTCACATTGAGGGCACCTGCACCTTATTCGTGTTAGTATTAGCAGGAAGGTGCCAGTCTTGCTATCTCCACGTTTAATGCAGTAGACCTTTACTTGAATCTGTGGTTCTGCTTACTTGCGTCAGTCAACCGTGAGTTATGCCGAGCGAATCATGCACTTAGACAATGCCTGTGAACGCTGGACAAAGTGATGCTCGACGCTTTCTATTCAACAGGCATGTAATGACTCGCGTAAACTCATATATAGATTGGGTATTATATTGTATATGCCTTTCTGAACCACATTGGTTGGAACTGCTGGTGGACTTTACTAGTAGCACAGTACTAGGTCAAAAAAAGGGCATGTGATGCCTAAGAACTCAGACATAAATGATCGTCTAAAGTGGTAGAAAAGGCACTAAAAATCTGCGAAGAACTTTCTCCTTCAGGCATAGCAACTGAAATCGAATGATGAGTACGCCAGCAACTGCCTCGCCTCTATTGAGACAATATCTCGCTCTGTCATGTTCAGGTAAGGAGTATAGTTTCAATATTAGGTGTTCAAGTAATGCATTCAGTAACTTTCGATATGAAAAAGCTCTGGATATGTGAAAATGTACGTTGATTGTAATAACGATTATTTGAAGAAGGAGGTATATGTCCAAAAAATTGGTTAAGTTTGAAATGTAGTCAAGATATTTAATCACCTTAATAGAAGAAGAGAGTGTAAAAAGTTTTTAAGTTCCTATTATAGTAGATTTGTGAAGGACTTAAACATAATCATGTTGGTTGAATAGTAATAAAACGAAAGTATGATCAAAGCGAAGGCTTCTTGCATATACGCTTTTATGAAGTTGTCAATAAAAGTATGTAAGAGAAAAATCTTCATAGAACGTCCTTATCAGAATCGAATGATATAGAGTACGGTATATGAGTATATAGAATTATATATAATATACTATGATATTATATATATATTAGTAGTATGTTAGATATGAGTAGATATGTGTGTGTATAAATGATAAAATCGAAGTCGTAGAGTAATACTACGAATAGTATAATAATAGTTGGTATAATATATATATAAGAGTCTATATATAATTAAGAGTAATATAGAATATTGTCGAGAAGATAGTATAGTAGTATAGAGGGTAGATAAGATAGATAATGAGTATAAGTATATTAGGTCAAAGTATATATAGTAGTGACAATTAGTATAATTGTAAAGGTGTGATGTGTCGTTTAGAGGTAGTAGTAGTATGAATGGTCATAGTATATATAGTATTATAAACTTATAATCAAAAATAGTATAGTATATAGTAATGATACTCTATAATCACTGAAGGCCTATAGGTGAAGTTGAATTCTACCATAACAATTAGTACGATGAATGCCATATAAGTAGAAGGTACCGCTATACGTATGTAGGATACCTGATTATATTGATATAAGACTATATTACTAGTGATATAAGTGGATTTCCTTGAGGATACTATGCGGTAATAACCGAAAGGTTAACTATACTAACAATATAGGATAGTAATAAAGAGTTATAATAAGGGTATAGATAAGGATATGCTCATTGGCGCTGTGTTTAAAGAGAGTGTGTGAGCTTATGCTATTTCTAGACATCTAGCACGAATAATAACTTATTGCATCTTGAAATATTTAATATGCATTAAACTACTAAGATCAAATATACGGTACTACATTTAAAAGGTGACGAACAGGCCCGCTATTGCCAGCGAATTTTTTCTCGGTGAGGGTGGTGGGCGTGGAGCTAGCGAACCTTCGAGCAAAGATGGTTATACTCTTCAAATGAAACGTTTAACTACACCCAGTATAGTTTATGGTAAGAGAGATATTAATATATATAGGGTATAGGTAGTTGTATATAATATATATTATATTATATATAAATAATATATAATAAATATATAATATATATATATATATAGTATAAAAATATATAAATATTATATATAATATATTAAGTTATATATATATTAATTATATAATTAACACTTCCTAAAATTAATAATATATATATTAAATTATATATAATATAATAATATATATATCAATATATATATATATAATTATATATATATATAAAATATTATATATATAAGATATATATTTATATATATAGAGATAGAAGACTATTATATTATATTATGATTATATTATAAGAATAATCAATATAATATATATTAATAATAAATTTCACTATATTATTACATAAAATTAATAAACTCACCAAATGGTTAACAAACAACGCTATTTCTATATTAAATGATATATGACTTCTATTAGTACTTATTCCTATATCCCTAGTATAATTTTACCATGTATATGCATTGGTATGGTATTTAGAACTATACATAAATCATTTATGTAAGTAACATGATCAATATAGCTCTACCATAACATAGGTACCCTTTTGAGATAACTACCCAACCTGGAATAATATATTATTAGAATATAGAAAACACATTAAAAAGGGCGCGGGGATGAATAGATAGCACTAATCCAAATAAATATTAAGATATAACCTAATCGATGGACGCACAATTATGTACTTAAGCGTATGAATTAGACTCATCAGAACATCAAATTTTACAACTCTCTCTTTACGAAAGAAATGAATTACGGAAACCCACAATAAAATGAATACTATTATAAAAATGTCATAGATATTAGTTATAAAATACGCGGCATGGGTAGGAGGATGTGAGAGGTGTTTAAATATAAATGGAGATATGAGAACTCACTTAATATAGAGAGCCAGACATATCATCATACCATCAAACGTACGCTGTATACACTAAATCATATTCGTATAAGATAACACATCATGATCCGAATACCTATGCACCACCAGACTTCACCCAGACCATGCCACTGTAGATGAATGGTTAATATGATCCACTTTCAGATTAAATAGCACCTCCATATATTTATCAGTAATTAGATTGATAAATACGTAAAATTATGAAATCAAATGAATAGAAAGTTCTTACCTTGACAATAATACTATGTAGCGAATCACATGGCGGCCTGAATGGTTACTCTAGCGATGGATTAAAATAAATTTAAAAGTCATCATAAATAATACTGAATTCGAATCTTAATAACTATCATTGGTCACACCAAACGCATTACTTAACTGTAGTGTTGCAACGATGATAAAATACTTTTATTGATATCTCATTCACAGTGAAGGACTTTAGAACATATGATTAGTGTAAACCGTACAACATATAATATTAATATGACTAACAACCTGCCATAGGGAAGTGAGTACTATCTCTACAGCCATCATTAATCCTAGATCGTTACAGTCTGATGGACAGTATATAGAGAAGGTTAGCACACTCCAAATAAAACTCATAAGGATACACGGAAAGTTTTACGGACTTCATCTCTCTGTCTGTATGCACCAATTTACAGTTAGGTTATGATTCATATGTAAAAGAATTCTAGGATCTCTACACCAATCTAGATCTGATAAGCAATTAAGCATAAACGCACGGCAGCTCTCAGTGTATAGCCGACAACGTGACACGTACCTTCAGTCACTCGACTCGCTCTTTTAATCATTCCATCTATACCGGCATATTTATCATTCTTCAACAAGACACTAACACAACTAAACGGCTGAATCCGCCCATATAATAGCTAACTTTCTCAACGCTGTATGCCACTATTACCTACTAAATCATGACGGCCTACTAATGAAGGAGATGAGCTAAATAGTATTACATTAGCTCGTCCATACTATAATTCCTTCAGATAACTATGACCCTGCCATTAAAAAACGCATTTGTTACACAACGTTACCAATTAATTTCAAATCAATCACCTATGATACTCGTGATAGAAGTCATTATATATATATTAATAACTATAATATAACTTAAGACAAAGAGACAGACAAATAATTTTATTTCTTTTCATTTCTTCTTTTTATTAAAATCAACTATAAAATCTTGAGAAATTAATGCGACACCTGCTCTCTCCATCAAATCCCCCACTTAGTTAATTTTACATAAAAGAACATATGATTTCCCTGGTAATTTTATTCCTGAGATTGTTCCCAGAATTTGATAATTATGACATCAAACTTTATTTCGAAAATTACTTTTCAGACAAATTTTCAAGACAAATCTCAGGCGGATAAAAATTAAAAGACAGCTCCTAAGGACTATTTTGTTTAATAATGGTTTAGCAACTGTATTTCTGGCGGAGGAAATTTCAGAAGATTGTACGAAATTCGAAACGTCAAATTAGACGGTAGTTTTAAAAAGACAAATATATACTAACGAATATAGTTATAAATATCTATGGAGTTAAATATAATTTAATCGAAATGTAAATGAACAATAAATGAGGAAAATATTTTAAATTAAAGAAATAAACGTACACTCGAATAATACATTTGATAGAGTCGTAAATCAGTAAGATAATATATATTCATTACAAGTGTAGCAGTGAGCTGCGATGCCACCAACCTACTTTAAGAACACGCAACAATACCGAACCTATTTACGGAATCGATAAGTTAGCTGAGAGACATAACCTCTCTGTCATGTGCTAGCGAAAACCTCCTGAGCCACACAGCCTCTACCATCATACCCCACCTAGTATCAATAATAGAATGCATGCGGTCTCTACGGTTCACAAGAGGCACAGCGACCCACGCTACGTCACAGGACTAGAGCGATTTGGAACTGTAATTGTGCGGCAAAACCTGCGGACGCGATGATGCGATCGTATGCCGCAATCATGTACTCAAGAATCGTTCGTGTGCTCACTCGTCAGATATGATGGCAGAGTCTGACACGCGACCTTAAATGGAGAGCCTAATCCTCTATAACAACAGGAGTCGTTAATATAATATATAGAATCGAAATGAGATATGTTTGATGTAAAATCATGAGTCCTTTAATAACCAAACTTGCAATATTCTTATGACTCAATATATATATAATCGATATATGAGTTGAAGTTAATAGTTCAACATATATAGGAAAAAAGATAAGGTGATAGGAGAGAAGGAGGCTGGACATTAGGTACAAAGGGATATATGTAAACATATATTCAATCTCAGTGGTTCTGCACACAGCGGTAGTACCAGCACGGCTAGTGTGGTGGTATCAGAGCATGACATAATGATAGAAGCCAGAAGTTAAGTTACTCTATCAGTGGTGTAAGTAACCGTTGTGAGAGACATGTGGCGAAGAAGGTAGCGTTACTTACAACCGGAAAAAAGCTCAGTCGAAGGCTCTGAACGCCAATCTGCTTTGCTCGCTCCTCTCTCAATCCAGATTTGGTGGATGCTCTCACCCACTCCAAAGACGAGAGAATGCGTGAGGCGCTGGACAGCGCGACCCCCAGGAACGAGTGAGAGAACTCGCGGTAGTATTAGATAAATATAGGTATAAGATAAACAATAAGTACAAATCAATAAAGGTGCTATATGAAGCTCTCACTAAATAGTAAAGTATAAGAGAGCCATACTGTAGTAGATAAGGAAGATAATGAGTGTGATGAGTGAGAGGGTAAGATACAGGTATATCGGGAAGCAGATCACTACAGGCAGGAGCCAGGGTACTCTATAATAAGTAAGCTACATCAGCATAGCAGGGATTAAGTCCTACCATACAATATGTCCTATGAATGAGCGCACGTCTATACGCGCTCACAATGGAAAGTGGTCAATATATAGGGCAAATATCCTGAAGCACCCCAAGTGAATGAACTCATCACAATACCCAGATTAAGCGAAAGAAAAAAGTGGGAACTAAAGGCAAATAAACATACTTGGACAAAATAAAAATGCCAAAGCGCGTACTATGACAATCCTTATCGGCACACAGTTTATCAGACAAAGAGGCACGCGCGTGCAAGTACAAAGGTCACAAAGTACATTGGGGTTTTTAGAAATACTGCAAGAGAAGTCCTATGAAGGTACAGAGTTACTCAAAAATAAACCTGTACTTAAGTACCAAGTACAAAGAACGTAAAGTACTGAGTGACACTTGAAACCCGAAGCCTGAATGGTTAGAGTTGATGAATATATATATAAGTAATTCGTAATAAGTAGTATTAAATATATAAAAGAAACTATATGAAATGTATAATAACTATAATAATATGAGTAGAATAATATTATATATATAAAGTATAAAATTAGATATTATAGTCAGATCAAACCTGATAACTACGATAAAGATTATGAAAGAGTTCATCAGCTAGCTAACGAAAGAGTTATTATATAAGAAGATTTAAACACCGAAATCCAGACTTTTCATGCCAGTGAACAATGTAACTTTAGTAAAACCAGAGTACTGACGAAACACCCTACCATAGAAAGAGAACTAAGAAGCAACGCATGACATACCTTTCCTCATTTTGGGTTAGATTAAATCATAAAGGAAACTAGATGCAAGCTGTAGAAACATAGAGAGTCCTCAGTGAGGATAGGACCAGAAAAGGCGAGTGATGGAAGATTGTGTGCAGTAGAGGAGTCATTTGATACTTTGCAGACCTTGAGGAGTTAAGCGGAGAGTAGGGGGTTGGTGAGAAGGCAACACTCAAGAGGCGGAATCCGGCACAATAAACGCGGCCACAAGAGGGAACAGAGATAGCAGACAGAGTGTCACAGCAGAAACGTCACTCGCACAGCCCCTTATCAAAATATTTCTCATAAACCGCAGCCGGTGTCAAGGACACAGGAAGTAGTTAATGTGTCTCACCCAGCAGCGCAAATCCGCGCCAACAAACGCCAGCCAGCACCGCCACCTAGACACGACGCACGCGCAGCCGACGCAAACAAGAAACTCAACTGGAAGTTCTTAGAAAAACGTAGGAACTAACGTTGACACCCCATATATTGGCGAATCGAGAACAAGGGGGAGAGAGGAAAAAGGCATGAGGACATAAGAAGGATATGATGGATAACGAGTAGCGCAATTATAGAGCGAGGCCCAAATGACACTGATAAGAAAAGGATGAACATCTAATTCAGAAACTAACAAGCAGGTGGGAGCCTAGTGATAAGAAAATTGCTTAGAGTAATGGCTGTACAAGAAAGGCAGAGAAAGCCACCAATAGTATTAATTAGAGTGAAGATTCTGGTGTATGTATGGCCGATCTGGCATGAAAGTTATCCATCCAAGTAAATGAATCAACAATGTGAATATACGATTGAGCAACTAGACGAAAACAAAGGAGAGACAGTTGAAGGACCGAGTGACCCGCGTAAGGTGTAGTGTTAAGGGTAGAGTTTATAAAATGAGTCCATTGGAGTGAAGACAACAATGAAAATTTATGTTGAGGCATTGAAAACAAAAAATTTTTCTACGAATTTTAGTTATAATAGAAGGAAGATGAAGAGAGATGTAGATGACATCCATATGTTTCCCATGATATCGACGATCAAATAAAATGGTGTGCGTATTTAGTAAAGTTTGTAGTCCAAATATATAAAAAAATAAGACATAAGAATTCATTAATCATGCAACAAAACGATCTAGTGAGAGGTAATGTATGAAAGTGGTTTTAACAAATTATGAAGAGAGAAGGCTTAGGGGGGGAGAATAGGAAACCTCCACTCCTGCTTATATTAAAAAAGAATAATGAGACATCATATAGCCTATTGTTCAACATGTCTAGTTCGACAGATGACAATATAAAGAAATCAGAGGTTTAGGTTACTGAAAGAAGGGGCAATGAAACGCAACCGAGTAAACAGAAAAAGCTTTAGCATAGATGGCCACACCTTATTTGTGGCGCGCGAGCGTCAAATAGACAAAAAAATCGAAAGTCTCTCGCGAATATGGATACATAAACAACCACATCAACAGGATGACATCCAAAAAACCGAGAAAGAGCAAATGAACGTGAAAGCCACAGAGACGAGAGTCAACAACTGCCGAGGGTAGAGGAACTGTGCGGGAGAAGCTCCAGGAAGGAAGGACAGAGAAAGAAGAGGAAGAGATAGGTGAAGAAGAGAGAGAGATAGAAAAAAAAGTCTCACGGCGTGATAGAAAAGGATAAAATCACAACGACCTATAAAGTCAAAATATGTAAGGAACGAGACAGAAGAAACTGGTATCGAGTTGTGTACGATATGAAATGGACGGCGACGAACCTGTTTCCAAGAGAATGCATTTAACAATACTTCAACAGGGAGATACGATTGCGATTTTCAAAAGCATACCATTGGAGAATGCAGAAGAAATATAACAGATCGATAACGGTGGGTTTACAGAAAAAAAAAATGGATGATTTTTTTAATAGAGGATTGGAGGCGGGTGCTCTCAATCTTGTTCCGGACAGCCAAAAGAAGGTAAGAGATTTGTTGAAGATGCCCGAGAAGGGAGTGACCGTGTCGAGAGATGAGAAGGAGATTGTTGTCGGCTGGTTTACACCTGCTGCGACTGACATTATACTACCCAGCTTGAAGCACTAGTCGCTACTGTAAAACTGCTATAGAGTAGTATATGAAATTATATACTATAGTAGTTAGTAGGTATACGCGTCAAGCTAGCCTACTATAGCTTAAGGTAGTATATAGGTGAGTATAGTGATGTATAAATAATTAATATTAAAGATAATACCGTAAGCTTATGCAGTACTATACTATATCAGTTAACGGTCTATATACTTGAGTAGTTTAAAAATTATAATTAATTAATAAAAATAAACTAAAGAGTTTCCTAAATCTATACATTTTTTGGTTGTCACCTATCTGCTCTTACATTACTAACCTAGCTTGGTGAGCCTGCTGCATAGCTAATAATAACTGTACTGAGAATTGTTAATATAACCGATCAGTCACGATTCCGCTTATGGGTTTAGAGCAATAATAGTTTATATATAAATACCGGATATCTATTAGCGACACTTCTACTATATCTACTAGTACTCAGTAATGTTACTAATATTATTTAAAAAAGTTTCCTAAAATATCTAACATTGGGTTTCACCGCTGGCTCGTAACCTATAAACCCAGCTGCCCCTCTCCCAGAACTGGCTCATGATGAGTAAACGCAAATAAACGGATGCCAGCAAATGAGGTATAAAGATAAATAGTTGGTGGGGAAAGAACGGCCGATCCCAGATAAGCTGATATGCTACCACATAAGGAGACTGAAAATGTAACATAATGCACTAGATAACGTATCTATGTAATAAGTACCACCAGCCTTTACTCTAGCCCTGACCCTAAGGGTAGCTGAAATGCGGGAACGCCTGTACTTTCAGAAGGCCTACTGTTCTGTACTAAATAAAGGGTAATACACTTGCAAATCTTAAGGGCAACTAATATAATGTGCTATAATGAAACTATAGATATCAGGTACTAAACAGTATGGTATGTTCCGACTGGATAGGTAGTGTACGAGTCTATGTCTATATATATATTAGTGATATAACTCACGCTTAATGGTCTCATTGTACTGATGGAGTGAGTGAGCTCAGGTGTAATAAACAGGAGCAACCAATGTAGGTACGAACACGTTAGTACAGCGTTTGTATTAGGAGGTGAGCTCTATACTTTATCATAACCGACTAATGACTAGGGTAGCGGCCGTAAACGTGGGCGAGGAGTATCACCTAAAAGAAGGACGTAATAGGCGGCCCTGGGTGGTGCGAAAAACCCGCACCGGGGGCGTGGGTAAGAGATAAAGAACAGCCCAAGGGGGCGCGGGAGGGAATAAGGTGGTAAGGGGGCTGAGGAGGGATAGGAAGGCGCGTAGAAGGAAGGGACAGGCGGGGGTGGGGCAAGTGGGGGGTAAAAGGTGGAGAAGGTCGCGGCGTGGGAGGGCGGCGAGGGTGCCAACGGGGAAACGACAACGACAGCGAATACAGGGGAGCGGGCGTACTAGTATTTCATGTACCCGGGTATAATAATATTATCGTAGGAGCGCGGGCTCTGTAAGTATATAGTCAATAATAGGTATACTGCTAGGATTATAAGTATATATATACTATATTACCCACGCCCCAGATGAAGTAGCCTTACCTACTTAACTATAATATATAATATATAGATTATATAATAATAGATATATTATAATATTATTATTAATAATATATATCAGTGGTCAGCTTCTGAGTGGTCAATTCTTGAAGGTACAAAACAATAATAATATACTATTATATATTATAGTATTTATAATATATTATATTAATATATGATATATATATAATATATAATAAATAATATATATAGTTATATATATATGATAGGTAATATAGAATATAATATATATATATATAATATATATAATAGATATATTAATTAATATATAATATATTAATGACCTATTAATATTTACTTTTAAATTTAGCGTAACAAAGTAATGTAAGAGAATGAATGGTTCCACATATTTTAACATTTGAATTTCAATTGGTACTCATAACACTCGAAAAAGAAGATTTAGTTCATTAAGAAGTACTTTAAATCGAATACTGAGATTCCATAATATATATCCTCAGAGTATTTACAAAACTAAGTCAAGCTCATTATTTTATTACAAGCACAAGTGTAACACGCACATAATGAATCGTTAAGTAAAATTAAAATTAAATAATAATGAAATAATATGAAAAATGCAATTATTATTAATGTAGAAAAATACTTCAACAATAATGACTCACATTATTAAATATAGAAAACGGAGCTACTGGTCGGCAGAGGCAAGCTATACAATTCGCCCAAGAAGAGTCTTGACTCAACGCGGTTTCTTAGACACTGATTTGAGAGTCATATTTTGAAGCTGCAATTACGAATTAAATATTTCGGTATAAGAGATGGAAGTTAGCATAAAAGTTAGCATAAAATTATTAATTAGTTATATATTATAATTATGTTTAAATAATAATATTATTATTATATCTTGCTAATGCAAATTAAAACGGGGGAAGTTATTTAAAAAAAAAAAAGAAGAACTGCTATAACGCGAAATCGTCAAAGAGCTTATAATCCACAGTTGCCTAGTCCTCTAGAGAAATTAGGAACTAAGTTGTATATGACTTATCGGAGAGAGGTAGTAAAGTAACGAAGTATTTCCACGCGATCTGCTACTCTATTAAAAAAGAGGACGAATAAATAATGAATGGACGGCATTTCTTAAAGCAGGACCTAGATCGAAAGAAGATGTAACATTGCTTGTATAATTATATAATATATAAGAAAGATAAAATAGGATAAATATAATATATATAATTAAGAGAGTATTAGATATATATAGAGAGAATATAAATATAATATAAGAGTAATAATCAATGACAGTAATGAGGAAGTATAGTTAATAATATATATGATAATATATATATATTATATGTGCTGACATTTTTAATATTTTTTGGTGACCTCAATCATAAAGCAAGTAGTGGCAGTGGCCTACTCTGGCCTATCCACCCAAAGCCGCCACTGATAGATAGATATTAAAATATTATGATATTAGATAATATGATAATATAATATATATGAAACTCACACCCTGTATATATATAGGAAGGACTATAATGGGAATTATAGTATGCTAAATATATTAAAGTAATATTTTAATATAGATCGATAATTCATAAAGTTCAACAACGAACTAATTAAGTTTATATAAAGATAGTAATAATAGCAATATATTATATATTAATCGCTAGGTAAGCAGGGGCTCAAGGTATAATAAAAACGAATAGAGTATAGTAGCTCCCAATATAGGTATGTTGAGTGTCTATATGATCGGGAGATTATATATGAAGGAGGAGATGAGGGTATGAGGGTCACGTAGTTACTATATGGTGAGGGCGTATAGGTGTAGGTATATAGTATATAGGCTACGAAACGTATGTCAGGGTAGTAGGCGCGTATGGCTGTATATTACAGGGTATATATGATGAATTCTTGAGATATACAGGCATGCTTTGTATTTTCAGACATTGACAGTAGACTTCAGATTTGATGCGGCACGGTTGAGGTTACAAGGCAGTCAATCCTTATTATAATATGATTGTTATGAAATTTTTAATGACTAAAAATCGGGAGTATATTAAGGCCTAAACAATGATGCTGGCGAATGGGTCAATCATAATTACGTAATGTGGAAAACGCCACTCGTAGAACGGCGGGCATCCCAATCGCATCATGTGCTGGCCTGCCATCTGATCGGTTTATTGTTATCTGAAGAGCATCGTCGCTGGCATACGTTATGTGCGTGCATACTCCTTTCTGTATTCTAGCTACCCGGATGGTTATACGTATAGTCTATAGAGATAAAAGCTTTAAGTGAGATATATTTAAAAATACTCAGCGGCAGAAATTAAGAAATGAGACAATGCCACCTCAAGAAAATCCAGCGCGGCAACTGTAGTGTTCTACACGATGAATAAGCGCTCGTATAAGGCAAGACAAGCGAGATCGTATAGAGGATATCTTGTTTATCTAAAAGTAGTGTCCAAGAGAGGAAGCATGGAGTAAAACAGCTCACAAAAACTAAAGGTCTGACTTAAGCGAGAAAAATATACATGAATAAGTAAGCGTTTATAAGGCGAAAGCTATTTCTTAACACGGGGAGAACCTAACGTGAGAACGAATAGTTCATAGGACAATAGAAATAAAAAACAACGTGCTAAAACATACGGATTTGGTAGCGTTGCGCGAGCTTTCCCGGATCGTCATTTTTCCCAAAGAGCGATTGGATATTACAAAAAATACCAGAAGAAAAAACTTATGCCACAAGAAAAAAAACGATTCCCCTGTAAAACTGGTAGCTCGCTCTCTAAAAAAATGCCTAAGGGTATGATAAAGAAGTTGTTATTTGATATACTAGGTGGCCGAAGATTTAAACACATTGTATGTTTGGTTTAGCGGAAGAACTAGGACGGGTCAAACCCATTTATTACCCTCCAAGACAGTTCCCCACGAAACTTAAAAATACACTCTGACATTGTGTATTGTAGCTGTGCATGTTTGAGGATGAAAAATTTTGAATACTCTCATTTTTGCAAATTATATCAAACTTCCAAATATGCCTTGCAAATAGTGTTGAATAGACTATATTATATATATAATATACAAATTGCCACTATAATAATCTGGCCAGAGAAGTTTGTCCTGAGGATCCGTTCATTATATATCCAAATACGGCTATTATATATATATAGATAATATTGTATAGTAATATATAAGGGTAGTATAACGTGCTCTAGTACGAAAGTAGTATACATATAGTAGTATTATAGAATGGTATAATAATAGTATAGCCTGGTGAGGATAATATATATATATAGCAGGTGAGAGTATGATTTATATACGGCGTAGGTAGGTACAGCAGCAGTATAACATAGGGGTAATACTTGCTATAGAATATATAGACGCAGGACATAGTTATTAAATTATAGTATGCGGGGGTAGTATAATATTATATTATAACATATATAAGTTATTAGTAACATAATAAACAATAATAAAATACACTAATATATGAAAATATATATAAAAAATATATCTAGGGTACTCTATAAGGGATAAGTATATACTATATGATGTCTATATCTACCGTACGGGGCATATAATGATACAACGGTATTACTCATAGGATATAGTATTATAATAAAATATTCGGCAGGAGGATACGGGCTCATGACGTCTTACGACCTGTTATGGTATATATTTTAAATAGGTTTAATATATAATATTTGGTAATTTTTATACTCTCTCTTTTGCTTTATATTTACAAAGAACATTTGTCTACGGGTGGTGGGGGCGAAAAACTTGTACACCCGTACCCCCGAGACCAGAGTACTGGAAAAAAAACACAAGATATTGCTTTTCAGATCTACATAGTTTATTATAAAGCGCTATGTTAAAAACTTTTAAATAAAAGACTAGTCTGCACAAGGAATACAATTAGGCTCTCATTAGTAAAAAAATTCCATTGAAACTTATCATAACTTTTTTTCAGACTGCGATTTTCAGAAATCTTAATGTATATTAACGTGTTTCTTTCTTTGACAGAAATCATTTCTAAACATGTTCATGATAAGTGGTTCGAATGTGAAAAAATGTGGACCGGTAAAAAGTTTACATCTGGTGAGTCGCTATAAGAGGTTGAGGTAATGTACTGTCACGTATGTTGCAATATGTTCCTCATATGAAAGCTATGAGAATATTATTTCATATATTTAGCAACTTTAAAAAAGCAAAGTTTTTACCCATTGATAGGTGGTTAAATAACAACGTTAATACCAATAAGAGATTTAAGTAAACGAGAAACAGAGAACATAACAATAAAAATAAAGCGGTAACTATTTCTCTAACACGAACAAGAGTAGTCAAATATATACCGGGAGTAATAGTAAATATATATAAAGAATTGATGTTGGAAGAAATAGGGTAGTGTATAAAGGATGTATGGCATACTAATATATGTAGATAATATTATAGTAGTGGGAATGATATATATATAATATATATATATATATATAGGTGGATAATATAGATAATAATAACTAATAATAGTATATATAGCTGAGGTATATAGTATGATATTTATAATATAGTATAGTAAGGAAGTGAGTTATATATATAATATATTCGTATTAATTATATATTAAGGTTATTATTAATGAAATATAATTCTATTATTATAATTTGGATTATTTATCTCATTATTATTATATAATTATTATATTATTATGGTATCTATTTAGTCTCAGTGTACTTAGTAAGTAAAAATCAACACTCTCGAGGGCGGTAAAGAAGAATATACAACTACAGAGTGTGACATATAGAAGATTGTGGCCAAAATAACTTAGTTCTGACAGAAAGGCAAAATATATGTTACACTCAAATCGATGGATCCGTCAATACACATAAATATAAACATATATATCAGGTTAGTAGCTCATAAAAATATATATATAGTAAACATATATATATTATATAGTAGAGATAGAATTATAATAATATATAAGTATAATATAATTAATATAATATATAATATATTATAATATATAATAATAATATATATAGTTATATATATTAGTTATAATGTATAAGTATAAGTAGTATAAGTATAAGTTCGGAATTTTGGTATATATAGTATAATATATATATGATATAATTAATAATATTATAATATATTATATATATATATATATAGAATATAGATTAATAGTATAATATATAATAGAATATGGATATATATAATATTAATATGTAGATATATATATTAAATTATAATATATAAGTAATAATATAATATAATTAGATAGTATATTATAATAATATATGTATAGGAAGTACCAAAATCAAGGTATGGAACTAACTTAGAGACAATAAAAAGGTGAGTTGAGGGTTTAAAAATTTAGGAAGGAGTGCCAGAATTTGTTTCTCAAGAACGAATCTCAGGAATAGACTGAAGGAAAAAGAAGATATGGAAACAGAAGAAAGGGAAGTCCCCGAAAGAATACAGGATTGGAACGACTGAGTTGAATATTTACGAAACTATATATATATATGACCTGTAAAGTAAATAAAGTATATATCTTGTATGCAGCAATAAAGAATTATTTTTTGATAAAGAAAAGAGAAAGGGTTTAAACAAAGAATATTTATGTATTTAAGGGGGTGCTAGTATTTGGAGCCTGACCAGTAAAAGGTATCACTTCATTGATGTGTGTAAACGAGAATAATTATGGACGTGAGGGTAATGGTGATTGAGCTTTCTTGGCATACTAAAATGAAGGAGTGGAATTTGATGGTATTTACGTTTCGGAAATAAGAAACGTGGAAGTTAACCATTTCATGGCATAAAAGGACAGGAATTCTCGTAGAAATTAAGGACTGGAAAGTCTGGATACAACTAAGGGTTTAGGAAAATAATTGTAAGTTTCATGAATTTTCGGAGATCGGTAAACAAAAGTTTTGCCGAGAAAACTGTAAAACAGGATAGCTAGAGTATAAGGTTAACTGAAACCAGATTGTAAGTTAAACCATTTGTCTATTTTAATAATTCCTTTTGTTTTTTTATTTTTATAGTTTATTCAAAGAATAAAAATATAAAAATTACTAAAATTTGGACGTGAGTTAATATTTTTGAAGGTTTAGAACATTGCTGACTTGTGAAATTCAAGGTTAAGTAAAATGCTGATAAAGGTTGAACTAATGAAAAATGCTTGTTAAACTATAGATGGATGTTTATTTTTTTTGAGAAAAAGAATGACTGTACAATGTATGATTTGCATGGTATTTGAACTCTTTTGAAAGTTTGCCTCCTCGATTCTTCACCGTTAGTTTTGATATGTATAAGCTTATTCAGAATTAGGATATTATTTAAGATTTATGATTAATTTAATACAGAAAAAGGTGATGCAAAATTTATGAGGAATAGGGTTGTAAATATTTTAGATTAGGGATTGCATCTATTAACTTGGAAAATTAAACTAATTTATGTGATTAACTTGGAATATTTATCAGTATTTTTGTAATTATACTGATAAAATTATCATAGTGTCAAATCTCTACTCTCTCCATTTCAAATAGTATTTTTGGTGTACATATAGAGATATATAGATAAATATAAGATATTGTGTAAATTTGAGCAATAACAAATAGGGTATACACTCAATCCAAATGCAAAACTATTATATATAGATAATATATAATATAATATATATATAATGAGTTATAATAAATATATATATATATATATATGATATTAATATTAAATTAGCGGGGGGGATCAACAAGCATATAGGAGGGAATTTTTTAATTTAGGATGGACTCGCACCTAAATGATGTTAGTGTAAATTGTCTAAAAGAAATTAGAGTTTACAATAAGGCCCATTCAATATAATAACAGCGTATAGAACCCCGTGACTCATTTAAAGTCAAAATTTATGGTAGTGAGAAAGAAACATCCAAATATGTTTCGGCGGAAAAAGGATTTCGAGTTTTCCTTCATTAAAAAAGAAAGAGGTATTAAGTTGTCCTAGAAAACCTAGTTCTTGTGGTTAAATTTTGCATATGAGTTGTAAATGACTGTTGTGTCTTATAAGTTATCTTCAAGTCACCTTCGTTGTCGTACAGCAATCAACGAGGGCAATGAGATTGTGAAGCAGGAAGTGCACGAGAGTACGTGGTTGTAATAAGGCCAAATTAAAATATGATTTGTCTTTGTACTGCCTTCAACTCATTAGTCTGATTGTTGCGGTGTTTCGAGAAAGAAAGACGAGATGAGAGTGAAAACTCAGGGCAGGCAGACATCTTGTCGGATATAATATTAAGACAAGAATCAGGAATTTCTATGGTACAAATAAATTTCAATTTACTGAGAAGAGAGAAACTAGCGATTTTTTTAAAAGAAATTCTATCGCAGTTTTTCTTTTATCAATAAATGAAAACTATTGTCTAGAAACCCGATTCGTTTTCTCATTGTTTATAGGGGAATATTGTGTGTGCCTTGAAGCTTGGTTAACTCTTACCTTCTTCTCTATATAGAGCCCATCACAGCAGAGCATCGAGTCTCACATCGAAAGAAGACAGGTAGTTTTGCAATTGGCACATGTCTTATGCAAATCACTTTGCAGCATGTTGCCATCGAATTTTCAAGTGTTTTCCGCGGAGTTGGTATAATATGTGGCCAAGGGAATTGAAATACCAGAGAGAAGCTGCAAGAATTAGCATTACAGGAGGTTCGTAAGTTTAGAGAGAAGCTTACTGATACCAATCAGACCTATTTTAAAGCATTTGTGTCGCGAGCATTTAATAATAAAAGAAGGTAACAATAATAATAATTTAACTCAATAAATAAAAACAGCGTACCAGATATAGCAAGACACAGCTCTAAAATCAAAAGTAGAAACTTTCAAGTCAACTCTTAATGACCTATTTAATGATGGACTTAATATATATATAGTATATATATATAGTATAATAGATATAATATATATATATATATATAATTAATTATAATAATATATATAATATATAATGAAATAATATATAAATATATATAAGATAATATGGAAATATATAGATATAATTATATATAATTGAGAGGTAAGTCTGATTCATTATGACTATTATTTTTTTTCCGGGGGACCCCTAGAAGTTGTCAATTGTCTAAAAATTAGTTTTGACAAAGTTTCAGATTGTTACAAAATTGTGCTAAGCACTGAAAACTGAACTACTTAGGAATAAACAAGCAGTATAGTGTTACTCCAGAAGAGAAAAAAGACTAGTACCTTGCACTGCATGCGGAGGCAGTTACAGTTGAAATATCGTAAAAGCAGAAAAAGGAGGAGAAAGAGCCGAGCAAGCATGAGAATGGGAGAGATGCCAAGATCAAGAGAAAAATGTAGGTGAGTTCCAGAGATTTTCCCTCAATTTTTTTTTTTTACATTCTTTATATTACTGTGTTGTTAATTAAAGTGCTATGAAAATATTTCAAGCTTTTTTTAATTTTCATTATTGTGATATAAATTATTTCAGAGTTTTTGTATTGACTAAATTATCTGTGCATTATCATGTTTATATTTCCATATTTTATTGTTTTAATTATTCATTTCTTTAAGCAATATATTTGTAGAAAGACTTGAGGGAGAATGAAAGACGGTAGAACTGGACTCATTCAACTAAGCTAGCATATTCAGAGGATTTTAACATTTTTTAGTACGAAGTTATTTTGAAGATGGAAGGAATTAATTTAGAGAGATTTGCAAGAGGATTAACTGAAGAATTTGTAAGTAAGATTCTGTACCCTTCTTGAGGAAGTGAGAAGATATTTAATGTGAAAATATAGTCTTTATGTAGACAGGTGTAGTATTTCTGATTGAGAGGCAGTTCTAATAATATCAGTTGCTGCAGAAGGCGTGAATAGACCAATACCCACCGAATTTATTATGTAAGTAAGAAATACCAAAGGAAATTCAGGTATGAAACTCCACAGACAGCAATTTGGAAAATGAAGGACTGAGCTTATCAAATAATAAATTTAAGAATTTAGTCACCAATTATGAGGAATACTGTTGGGAGCCACTGGTGAATAGGTAAATATGGCTAACCAAGATATTTTGTAAAGAAAGAAATTGAAGTAGAAGGTAGTAGTTATGATTTAGTTGTTGGTTGATGAAGAACAGTTTAGATGTATAGGAGTCATATCTTAAGATTGTAAAAAATAAGTTTTGGATTTTAACTCAAGCAAAAGACGGGTTATGATTTTAGCCGTAGGGAATTTAGAAGTCAAGTAGGGGGCTGGATCTTGAAAATACTACAGGCAAGTAGATTATGTGTTTGGATTCCTACATGGCAGATAAAAATATTGGTCGCTTCAGGGGTGCCTGCGTTTTGCTAGAGCAAATATATATTCAAATCAGAAGTTTCTTCTTGTCTTTTATAAAGTTATTCTAATAGCGTTCTAATTGATTATGTAAATTGACTGTACAAACCACTGGCCTCAGCCGATAATTAAAAAGATGGTACAGACTTGGTGGTGTAAGCTAGGACAAGACTAAAAATAACAAAAAAATTGTATGGTATTTTTTTTTATTCAAAAATATTAAGATATAAAATAGACATTATTAGTGAACAAATTTCAAGCATTCTTATTGTACAAATAAAAATGATACAACAACTAGACCCAGGTGATATAGGAAATTATAAAATTAATTTATCCAACTTTTGAGTTAATTTTTTATTAGTTAGATATCTTCACCATAAAGACAATGTTTTCAGTATTAATATGATGCTATTATACAGCCAGATGAATGACAATAGGTCATTTATAGGTTCATTTCAAAGATATATACTTGTTCGGCAATCTATTTTCAGAATTAACAGATTAGAGGAAAGATGTTATTGAAGATATATTGTTTATTATATAATCAATATTATTAAGAAAAGTCCCAGTGGACTTCAAACGACCCACAAAACTGCCAACTTTAGGCACGTCACTAAAACTATTGACCTGCAAATTATTAAAATCGTTTGTTAACATACAGAAAAATTGGTCAATTGGATAGGTTGCAAACAAGGCAATGTCTAAAATGGAAAACCATCTATGAAATTATGTACTTAATACTCGGGGAAAGCAAAGTTGGCATTTTAATTTTCTGGATGACATATTTGGAAAAAAAATATCAAAAAAAGCGATGGCTCTAACGTTCGAAAGATAGAAAAATGTTATGAATGATTTGTGATGAATGATTGAAGAACGTGAAATAAGCAGAACATTCAGTCTAAAACAAGGTGAGATTATTTATTTGGACAAAGAGAAGGTTGGAATTTTTATTTACCTTCAACTAATAATTTTTTAAAGAGATTTAAAGTTAGATTACAGAATTTATGTTAAACTATTGTGATCACGACTTGATGTATTATGGGTGTGAAAATCAACAATATTTTAAAAAGTTTAAAAAAATTTAGAGGTAATGACAGATTTAAATATTGTCAAGTTTGACACAGCTAGAAGGGTGAGTAGAATGTAAAATCAAGAATGGCAGATATCCTGGTTTGACGTAAAAGACGAAGATAACAAAGGCAGTGATTTTTCTGTGACCAAGTTGTAATCAGAATGTAAGAGAAGATTATTTTCCTGACTCTTCAAATTCCTACCTTATCTAAGAGCCATTAGCACTTTTAAATCTTAGATTAAATTGGTATTAATAATCAATATTTGCTTCATTTCTTACCTTTATAATGCTTCCCTTTTAATAACGCAACTTGAAATAATTAAAAAGCATGTTGAATAATTTTAATTTCTTCCTACATTTTACATACCTATTTTCTTTGCTTTGCAAATTATCACCGAAGGGAATATCTGTAAGTCAATAATTTGGATAGAACTATATATTTCTTTTTAGAGAAAAAATTTTTAACCCTTTTTTAATTACAAAAATTGGAAATAAAAAAGCAAAATCTGAAAGCAGGATGTAATTTGATGTTTTGCAATGATTTTATTGCATTTTTGCATATTAAGAAAGTCACTTGTAGAAGGATTCGCAATCATGTCCTTAGGTCTTAGAAAATTTGACTGAATATCTTTCAAATCCTATAGTTGTTAACAAAAAGGTTAATGCCAGTATAACTATCAAGACAAGCACAACAGTATTCAATGAGAAATGAAACAAGAATCAAGCTTCTAGGACGAATAGTATTTCCTTTATGATGAAGGTATAAAACTGCAGATTTTTTGCAAAAAATTTCGCTAGACTTTCAAAAACTTTGACCTCAAGTGAGGCATTTGGTGTTAGAACGATATCCAATTAGGAGCTGAAATTTAGGGCCTAAACTGGTTAACTTTTAGAGTGTGTCCCCGGAAAAACATTCGGTATTATTTGTGACCACCACATAATATAAATATATTAATATGATATAATATATATATATGATATGATATAGTAGAGTAAATAAATATAATAGTAAATAATAATATGGATATATGATATATATATATTATATTATAATGATAATTTTAATATTAGATAGAGAGATATTATATAAATATATAAATATTAAATATAGATAATAAGATAATATATATAATATATATATTAATATATATATAGTTATATATAAATAAAGGGTCCCACAGATTGTTATGGATTGCATAGTCCAAGCTGATTAATTACCTAGATCCGACCTTGAAATATAATATGGTAGTATGAAGATAGTGCCCACTAAGGTGAATCTTCCAGATATGAAATTTCCATCTGAATCAAATAAAGGAAAAATCTCAAACAAATTTAAAAGAAAAAAATTTATATAAAAGATAAAAAAAAAAAACACACTGTTTGGAGTGAAACAATAGAGGGAACCTATTGGCACTGCAATCATTACGTTAATTTTCCTATGAATACATTTAATTTCTACAGTCTTGAATAAAATTTATCCTTTATCCCCTATCACTCACAGGGGGTTTTGAATCTAGAAGTGAATGTTTGTTTGAATTATTTAAACAGTTGACTTAAGGAATCAGAGACATATTTTAATATATTTTTAAAGGTAAACGAGTCGGAGTCGGTAAGTCGGTAATAGTCGGGAGTCGGAGTCAGAGAGTGCAGAGGTATATGGAGTCGGGAAGTTCGGAATTAGTGGTGTCAGGAAGAGTACACGGGAGGCTAGGAAAGCCAGAGCCGGACACGCCGGAGAGCCGACCAAAGTTTGGTTGAGCTGGAAGTAATTATATTTTTGGCGACGAGTCGAGGACACAGTTCCAAATAAATTTATATAGACTCATAGACAGAATGGGGTCAGAGAGGCGAGGAATGTAAAAAAAAACGTAGTGTAATATTTTCAAGTGTAATGAGGCTGAGGCCGGAGCCGGAAAGCCGGAGCCGGAAGCCGGAAGCTCAGACATACAAATTTAAGTATGATAGGAGCTTGAGAGTCGTGGAAGTCTGAATCCACGAGGTCGGAGGTAGAAAGAATCGGGTAAGTTGGAGTCGAGAGTAGACAGTATGGGAGTCGGAAGTCGTGAAGCTAGGTCGGAGTCGGGAAAGGTCGGTAGAAGTCGGAGTGCGGAAGTCGGAAGTCGGAAGTCGGGAGTCGAGTTTGAAATGCGCAAATGGCACAAAAGATTTACCATTTCTCAAGATCTGTCTGAGTTGATATATTTATATGTAACTGAGGCGTGACAATTAAAATGGAAGAAGATGTCATGATAATTAAACAAGCTAAGGTATGTATACCAATGGCTGAGGAGAGTTACCAGAAGTTTAGAGCAAACCGACGCTTGCTTCTCTGCTTTTGTCACTAAAAGGTAGTTGCCGGGTTGTATCTGCTTTCGCTGGTTTTGATACAGACTACTGAAAAACTTAATCTGACGCGTTCCGCGCCACGCTCTCCTCTCAAAAAGCGCGATCAACTACCGGCTTCGCGGTCTCAGGGAAATTAGAAAAAGATATAACTACCACGGTTCGCTCTTAGATCAAGGGATAGCCATCTCAACTACCGGTTCGCCGCTCGCCCATACAACTCTTTTACCACTAGTTCGCATTCTAACAAAAAAGTGTATTAATACTTACGTTCCCCGTTCCAGGCTAAAACAGTTAGACACTACCGGTTCGCCCTCCTGAGATTTTTATATCGTTATCTCTCGGTGCCTGTGTACGCGCTGTCCTCAAAAAAGTTATATAAACTACATGGTTCGCCTTTCTTGACGCAACCGTTTTTAACTCACCGGTTCGCCTGTGCCTCGATCACACGTGCGTTAAAGGTTACCTGTTCAGCACTGTTCCCTTAAAAAAGTTTCAAATACCGTTTCGCCTTTCTAAAACAAGTTTTACTACCTGTTCGCCTTCCAAAAAAGTTTTAACATGATTCGCCTCCTGAAAAAAGTTTTAGCAATTCGCATTACTAAAAAAGAATAAAGGAACAAAAACAAGGAATAGGAACATAAGAACAAGAACAAGAGCAAGAACAGGAACAAGAATATAAGAACAAAAACAGGAACAAGAGAAACCAGGAAGAAAGTGAAATGATAATATTCTATGAAAAGTATAAGGAGTTGGGGAAAGGAGGAATGAGGACCGATATTCTGGAGAAAGTAGACATAGTAGTGAGGATGGATGAAATAAATTATAAGGATGATGAACTGGAAACAATTCCATTTTCAAATCCATTTCAACTCAAATCTTTTTTTAACTCTGACTGTTCTAGTGATATTTATCACAGTAAATCTGTCTTCAGAATTCAATAACGATATCTAACCTAACTTCAGAAACTCGTTCTGCTTGTATTTCATCCCGGGATAGCAAAATTTCTGTTATTTTAAGCACAAAATACTTATATACCCTTTTATACTTAGATGATTCAATAAGCTTGCTGGAAAAAGTTCTTTCTAGTACTTGGTAAAAATGTTAACCAAACTTTGTTTTATTTCCTGTCCACTCCTCTTTTTTCAGACGGCTCCGTAGATATCTTGCTTTCTTCTAAAACTGATCTCAAGCTTAGCCATAGGTTCTAAATCACTTAAAACTCCACTCAGACAATGTTTATACTCCACCCCACCTTTTCGAACTCATTCGTGCCTAATTTTATTTCTACCCTCTCAGTACCTAATACGGAAATGATAGGCTTTAATGTGTTTATCCTGTGGTTTTCAAAACATGTTCTTGTCTTGAAGCCAACCTTTGCAAACAGATTTTTCTTTTCCTACCGATTTCGGTCTATAATTCCTGCCGGAACTGATGAAGAAGCCTCATAATTTTATAATGATGGAGCCAGGGCAGGAGTTGGAACCATGAAAAAATTATCTGACCCGCTATATAAGGAGTACCTCTGATGACACTCCTTATTATTGTGATTATTGTCCACATTAGAAATGATATCCCTTGACATTATCATCAACAGTAGAACTGACATCCGCTTCCACATCCACACTGAGGTTTGAATGATGTCAATGTGTAAAATAAAAGAAAATATATTACTGTTATTTTCTTTCTTCGAATAAATATTAATCGATATATTATATATTATTTAAGATTAATGTATGTTATATTATTAAATTATTTATATTAATTTATTGTACATATTAATATATTAATAAATAATGTTAATATTTAGCTGACTACTTTGCAAATGGATGAAGGATCGGGAAAGTATATGTTCCTCTCCCTCACTCCTACTCAAGTCCAGGACACACACACACACACACAGCACACACACACCACACACACACACAGCACACACACAAATAACATAATAACATAGCAGTAACATAAGCATACCATACATCACATACATAACATAACCGGGCTGCTTGAGTGGAAATGTTTTTACCTGGGTCCGATCGCAACTCGCGCTCCGGCTCCATCGCTTTTTTAATATCCGGGCTCAGATTCCAGCACTACCGATAGTTAATATTTTCTAATTCCAAATCCCCGGTTCATTCCTTTATAATTAAATTACTCCCCTGCTCCGGACCTATTTATTTTATAATAAAAAAAAACAAATTTCCGGCCCGGCCCCGGCCGCCCCCGGCCCCGGCCCAGCTTTACGGACTGCACTGAATTTTTTTCTCGTCCGTTGTTTCTCTTGGCTCGTCGGATTAGGTATTTATCATTGCGTACTTATGACTAGCATTATAATGCTTTATAATATTGATCTATATATATATATAATATAATACTATATATATATATATAATATATATATATACTTATATATATATATATATATATATATATCATATAATATATATATATACTATATTATATATTATATAGACTATAAGTATACTATATATAAATAAAGGATATATACTAATATAATATATATATTATATATATAATATACATATATACAAGGATATATAATATATAATATATCATATTATATATTATAATATATATATAGACTAAGTAGGTAGGGCCAGGCATTTGGACGAAAATGATCGCGTCACCTTTTTTTGACCTTTTTCTGACCGCGACCTTTTTAGAGCTCGAATTTTTACCTACCTTGACCTTTTTTGGCCTTCACCTTTTCGGGCCTTGACCTTTGTTTTTCGACAACCCTTTGGTCTTCCATGGGGTCCCAATTTTGGCCCAAATTTTTACCTTACCTTTTCAAATTTAAATTTAACTCAAATTTTTTTGGCACCCAATTTTTGTGAGAACCCTAATTTTTTGAGAGCCAAATTTTTTGGCAACCCTTTAATTTTTTTGGACAACCCTAATTTTTTGGCAACCCTTCGAAGAAGTGTTGCGCCAAACGGTTGCGTCAGCAATCGTTGTACGTATTGCCCCCCTATTTTTCACGCTCCCCCTAATTTTTTCGACCATGGGTCATTTTTGAACCCACGTTAATTTTTGGCTACCCTTTGGTCTCCTGGGTCAATTTTGACCACCGGTAATTTTTTGTTACCCCTTTGGTCTTCCATGAGTCAATTTTTGGCCCACGGTAAATGTTTGCCTACCCTTTGGTCTTCCTTGGGTCAATTTTGGCCCACGGTTAATTTTTGACTACCCTTTGGTCCTTCCATGGTTCAACATTTTTGTGCCCACTGGGTATTTCTTGGCTGCCCTTTTAGTTTTCCATGGGTCATTTTGACCTCACCCTAATTTTTTCGACCAACCCTTTTGGTCTCCGATTGGGATCAATTTTGATCCCCACCCAATTTTCGATTCAACCCTTTTGGTATCCATGGCGTCAATTTTTTGGCCCACGGTAATTTTTATCTTCCTTTAGGGGCTTAGCCTTTTTTTGATGTCTTTTACCTTGTTTGACATGATATTTCGGCCTCACAACCCTTGCATATCCATGGGGGTCACTTTTTGGCCCACCGCGATATTTTTGCGGCCTCCTTTAGGCGTGCGCTCCTAGCCCATTTTTTTCTGATGTCTTTACTTAGTCTTGACCATGATATTTCGGCTTTAACCTTGCCAATATACCAGGTCAAATTTGACCCACGGGTAATTTTTTGTTCCTCTTAGGACTTAGCCCTGTTGATGTTTAACCTTGTTTGTGATTCATTGATATTAGGTCTTGGACCTTGCTCATACACCATGGGTCAATTTTGACCCCACGCTAACTGATGGCTTTGAGGTTCCCCAATCACCGAAGAAGTATCTAGAGGATGTTTATTAGTGTTCTTATGAGTTTCGGGTGGAGTTGCCAGTGTGGTGCCAGTGAGTGCCAATGAGTGCCAATGAGTTCCAAGTGAGTGCCAATTGAGTGCCAAGTGAGGAGCTGTCACATAGTGCCTAGTAGTGCCACATTAGTGCCAACTGAGTGCCACTTTTTTCAGCCTTTTCAGCCTCCCCTGAGGAATAGCCCTAATATGGGTTTCTACCCCTAGGTAATAAGGTATGAGGACTCGATTGGTGTATATTCAATCTGCTAGAATGGTTCCTACTATGAGTTAGTATTTTTATACACTTATAAGCACTTACATCTCGCCATAGACACTTACACTAACGGCCCATATACACTTACACTCACACGCACAGGTACAACTTACACTTACACTCACACACTTCATATTTTGATGCCTACATCTTTGGATGACTCATCCTTTGATGAAGTCATCTTTTGTTACCACCTATACTGATGATTCATCTTTGATGACTATCTTTTGTCTGCCTCTAGATCATATGCCCAACCCGTAGCCCGCGGGCAACATGTATGCTCGCGTACCTTCTAATGTGGCTTGGTTAAATTGAATCCAAAACTCCGTTTTTATTAAAATTTAAATATTTTTAGAAAATTATATATATATATATAATAAGAGGTCGCACACCGGGCTGCCCCGCACTCGAACGGGCGCCCCCGCGCGCGCGCCCGCTGCCGCCCGAGGCACCGTGCCCAGCCCCTGGGCGTAGTATATATACTAATTATATAGTATACGGTATGTTTTGTAGTATATAAGTAATAGTATTATAGTATATATATTATATATGAAATTATATAATGTATATAGTATATATATAGATATATTAGTAGGTATTATATATATATATATATATATATATATATATATATATAATTATATAGTTATATAATTATATATATTAAGTAATATATATATACTATATAGTAATATATATGATATATATATATATATTATATATATATATATATTTATATATATAATAGTATAGTATTATATATAATTATATATATATATAATATATATAGTATTATTATTATATATATATCAATACTATATATATTATAAGGTATAATATAATTATAATATTCATTGATCTAATGGGTCTTCTGGCCGCCATAGGGACTATGGTGGAGTCTGTGTGTCGGTAGCGCGGGTGTTACATATCTAAGGAGTTGACAGGGGTATGACACGTCTTCGCTACTCTATATGCTTTACCTTCCTTTGGATTTCCTCCTTCGCTTTGCATTACTCTGGTCTAGTTTTCTTACAGATCGTTCCATTTCCAGCTCGTTGATGGAGCAACCTCTTTCTCCTTTTCTTTGTTAAGTGTGGTTGTTCCTCAGGGTTCGTGTTTTATTCCACCTTTATTTCCGTAATTTTCCTTTAGCGGTCTCTAGCTGGACTTTCTAGCTCTGTTCACTTTATGCTGCTGAGACAACTCTCCATATCCTCCACTCATTTCAAATGTGCTCTCTCGTTTGTATCTTAGAGTGGCCTCTCGTCTACAGTTTTCCGATTTAATTCTTACCGCATTCTTGTGAAATTCAAACTCTTTAAATTTAAATTCTTTATATCTCCCTCTCTTAAACATCTCTCAACTTTTCCTATCCCCTTTGACCGCTCTAATGTCTCCTGTCAACAACATAAATATTCTTAGACTGAGGACATAAAGTGAATCTGCTTGGAAGACCTCATTATCGAAATTCGGTTTGTAAAATGGTCTCAATGGAAGCTTGTGAATTCTGTTCAGATTGCGTGGAATTTTTCTCTGCTCAGTTACTCCAGTTATATTAAGTCTTATTCACCCCTATATGGAACACTATTATCACATAGTTGGGGGGATCCGGTTCCCACCTCCTTTTGGATTAGTGTTGAGGCTAGGTTTAAGAGACTAATCAATTTATACTCTCTGAACCTCTTGACCCTCTTTCTCTGCGAGGTAATATTGGGCCCAATCTCTTTCTATAGGTATTAAAAAGGCAGGTGCTCAAGACAATTGACCTCTCACATTCCTCAAACACTGTGTCGCCCTCGTAAAACAAGAGATGCCTTACATCTGCACATGAGTATTGTGTTGATATTGGAGGACTCAAGGTTTACTCGTATGTGGTTGGCCCCTCTTTCCAGCCACAATCTGTTTTGTTGAACGTAATTGCCTCATCCATTTCTCCTGAAGTATATCAATCTTCCTTAGCTCTTTAAGGTTTCGCGTCTTGCGCCCACCGAGGAATTGCGTTAGCAAGGGACAGGGTGGGTAAGTTCTTTCTTTTTTTGGTTTTTTTTTCCTTGTTCATTCTTTTTTGTTTGTTTTGTTTCCCTCCTTTGGAAAAGGGGCCCTGCCCGTGAATGGGTATATATATATATAAGTATAATATATATATCATAATATATAATATACATGAATATATATATATAATCTCTATATATATATAATATACTATATATTATACTAATATATATAATATATATAATTCTTATATAGTATATCTATATATAGTCGTCCGCGCTACTGCGCCTACTATATATATAATAAATTATGATGGCATATTAGGTTGGCGGTCGTCCTATGTGTGGCTCGCCTAAAATTTTTTAAATTCCTAATATTTTGCTCGCGATAGACTAAAGGTTGGCACCACTGCTCTATATCATAAGCTTGCCCACCAGGCCGCAGCAAGCCCCCTCCACGCAAAGGATGGAGGCCCCGCCCCCGCAGGTGCGCGGACCGCCGCGGCGAATAAAAATATATATACTATAAGTCATTCATTTTTATTTTTCATACTTAACATTTTTATTTTAAAACATTGTTCGCGAATCTTAAAACTGTAACTCATTTACAGACCTATTATTTAACACATTTATTTATTAACATTATTTTTACTTAGTACTTTTTACTTAATACTTTTTATTTTTATAAATTTTTTAAAAAATTTGTATGTTAGAGAAAAAAACCGAGGTGCCTGATATATAAAATTTTTATTTTTTACTTACTGTACGAAATTTTTATTAAAACATCTAACATTACATTACCTTTGAAAGCAGTGATATCAGGTAAATCTAGAGGTGTTTACCTACACCTAGGGGGGATTAGTATGCTTTTGTTTTACTGCTTTACTTGTTTAATGCATGTTTTACTGCTTTAACCTCATGTCTTTACCTGCTTTAACTTATATTGTTTATGCTTTAAACTCACAGTATTCATTAGCATTTACATACCCTTAAAGCAGTAGAATCAGTAAAATCATAGATGGTGTACCTAACACCAAGGGGTGGATTAGTATGTTTTGTTTATACTGCTTTACTGCTTTAACTCATGTTTTACTGCTTTAATCTCATGTTTTACTGCTTTTAACTTATACTGTTACTGGCGTTAAGCTCCACATATTCATTAACATACATACCTTATAAGTCCAGTATGAATCAGTTAACTCAATCGAGGTGTTACCTAAACCAAGGCGGATTAGTTATGCTTTTGTTGTCATCTGCTTACTGCTTTCTGAACTCCATTGTCTTACTGCTTAACTAGTGTACTCACTGCCCCTCCTTTAACTTGCTGGCTTTACTGCTTTAGATCCTTTCGCTTACTGTTTAACTTCTGCTTTATGCCCTTTAACTCATACATTTTATTAAATTATGTTTTTTTTAATTCTTCTTTATATTTCTATTTATTCTTAAATTTATTTATTTTACTCCAATTTACTTATTTATTATTTTATTTTTATTATTTATTTATACTTAGTGTTATTTACTTCAGGCCATTCTATTATTATTTAGAACACACATACACACACATTCACACACCACCACCACACACACACACACACGCACAACAGCACATCACACACATCACACACATCACACACACACTTATACACACATTCACGATGACACGTTAAACATTTACCCATTAGACAACTTACATTTAGCACTTTATACACAGCGGCGTTCACACACACACCACGGTCTCAACACTATTACACACATTCACTATGACACTACATTTATCCATAGTCACTTACATTTACACTTACACTCACACACAGATATATTTACACACACACACACAGCAGTTTACTTACACTTCACACACAGATTTATTACACATCACAGATTTACTTACACTCGCACACCAAGATACACAGCACACACACAGCACACCACACCCACGCACGACGTCACGTCCACACATATAACGTATAATTTATCTAAAACATTTTTATGTGTTTTAATTAAAACACGTACATTTATATTACTCATTTCCATAATATAACTAAAATTGTCTTTCAAAGTTTGCTGTAAAACTTCTATAATGAAATCAATCTATATCTTTTTGAACAAAGAATTGTATATTACTGTTAATACTTTTTGTTTATAATTTTCATACTTCAAGTTTTAAAATAATTTTACTAAAGTTTTATTGAAATTTTTATTTTTAAATCATATATTTTTACGATACTTAAAGCAATAAAATCAGTAAATCAGTAAAGGCAGCCCCTAGCACCCTCTCCTACTCAAAGCTATGGCACGTTTTTGTTCTAATTTTGACTTACTGCTTTATCAATTCTTTAGCCATGTAATATCAAGTATAAAATAACAACAATATAGGTTCTTCTCAGCACATAACATGTATTTGATAGAAATCATTCTAAGTTTTTATTTAAAAATAACCATTATTCACTTACAATTTATTTATTCACTCGATTTAATAAGAAAACTATTTCAACAGTTTTTAAGATAATTCGGGTTTTTCTTTATTATCTATTATTATTATCTACTGTACATGACAATCCATCAAGAGAAAACACAACAACCCGCACTCGCTACAGATACGCCCCACTTCCTTCTCTCCTGTTTAAAAAAGTGTTGAAATAACTACTTTAGGTCTAAATTTACGATAATCCTTTTTTCGTAACGGGGCGATTTAACGCCAATTTCTTGTCTAACCTTCCCATAACTCTAAACCTCTTTTCTGTAAAAATGTGGTTGCAATAACTACGATTAGGGCCTAAATTTTAGGCCTAATTTAGTGATATAGCTCTTTTTGTAGAAGGCTGATTTAATCCTAAATTTCAGCGGTCCAAAAGGTAATTCCCGATTATAGACAAGAATTTGTTTTATTTTATTTTGATAATATTATTTTCAAACTGAAACATCTGGATCGGTAAGATCCTTTAAGCAGGTAAAATAGGAAATGGTTCCTTACTTGTGATTGGTAGGGGTAATCCCTTATCCTCTATATGACCTCGTATGTGATTGTTCGAGAATTATTTTATCGTCTTTTTGAAAAATTAACGTTGTTCCTTAAACTGATTGAAGCCAGGTGTCGGTGTTCTTATCTATTCTTTTAGACCGCAAACTCATAAACATCATAGTCATTTTTAGCGTGTTCAAGAGCGTGGTCGTGCCAAAGTATCCTGAGTGATTAAACAGGCTTTTATTTTTACTAAGTGCTATATCATATTTATAATACAATACTTACATTGAGGAATATATTTAATTTCACTCTAGAATAGCATTAACTCAATTACTCACTAGTTCACTAAGCCTAACCCATCGCCCAGGTGGTCAGCCACTGAGCCCCCACCTCGCCAATAGGGCAGTCCAACCCCCGCATGTCCCGCAGGTGCCGTCCCGCGCTTTCCCCGCCCGCCGCGTTGCGCCCGCAGCGCGCTGCATATATCTTCCCGGGCCCGCACTCCCTATTTATTTAGACCCACACCCACTACCCATCCATCACACACACGCACACATCTCTATCCACCTACCACACTACCATCCCACCCCTCCACCTACCCGTCCACAACACCCGCCTCTACACTCACTTTACACACTATAACCTGTCATATATTTACTTAAATCATTTTCATTTTTGGGTATTTCATTAATTCTATCACTTAGTGTTATTTGGTACTTCTTGCACTTATTGTATTATTATTTAAACACACACACCACAAGTCATCCACCACACGCCAAAACAGCCAGCCTCCACACCCACTACATCACACTACATACACCACCCACTCACACGACCACTCACTTACACACATAAAGTGAAAATTATAAAACATTTTATTTTCTCTATTTTATTATGTCATACTTAGTTTTATTTATTTCATGCCTATTGTTATTATTATTTAGAACACACATGCACACACTCCACACACACACAACACACCACATCACACACACAGACACAACACGCACACTCACCTACACATATAACGTATAATTTATTTCATAATAAACCATTTATTATTTACTTCTTATTATTGATCATCTTAGTGTTAGCTTTCTTCTTTTAAATTTTCTTATTATTTTAGAACACATTACACCACACACGCCAAACACACCACCACACACAACACTACTTACCACATACGCTCCTCACTCCACTCGATATTTCTGAGTGGCCCCCAACTCTTTGATGCCTCCGCTTTGCACTGCCTCCAGACTTTGATGCCTCGAGTTTTGAGCCTCACTTTGATGTCTCAGCTTTTTGAGCCTCAACTTTGAGTGCCTCAGCTTGTTGATGCACTCAGCTTTGAGTGCCCTTAACTTTTAATAACTTAGCTTTCGGTACGCTCATGCTTGCTGGTTCATCTTTGTGATGACCTCCATCTGATGGCGTATCTTGATACCGACCTATATTAATGGATTCATCTTATAAGGCAGTTACACTTAACCATAGACACTTACACTTATACACACATGCACTATATCTCTTATTCACACATATGCAAATACACATAGACACTTAACACTCACACAACACCCACACACACACACCATAATATTATACTATATATATATATATATAATATATATATATATATACTATATACTATAGACTATATATTATATTATATAATATATATACTATATATATTATATCTATAGTATATATATATATATATATATATATATATATATATATATATATATATATATATATTATATATATTATAAATATATATATATATATATTATATATATTATTATACCTATATATATATATATATATATATATATCATATATATATAATATAGTATATATACTATACTATATATATATATATATATAAATATATATGAGTATATATATATAATATATATACTATTATAATATATGATCCGCACGCGGCGGCCGGGAAATATTGCGCCTGCGGGCGCACGCGGCCGGGCGCGGGAACGCGGAAAATATTGCGGCCTGCGGGCGCACCGCGGCAGGCGGTGGGACGCGGCGCGGGGGACGGCTGGCGGGACGTCACCCTGCCATGGTGCCGTGCGGCTTGGGCTGCCTTTGCGGTGGCGGCTCATGCTAAGCCCTGTGGTTAGCTTGCAGTGAACTAGTGAAATTAATTCATTATCTTATTCTAGTTGAAATTAACTAAATTATTCCTCAATGTAAGTATTATTATAAATATGATATACACTTAATAAAAATAAAACGAACACTTTTAGTACAAATCAGATAACTTGTGCACTGCTTCACCCTTAACAGCTAAAATGACTATTATTTTAAAATGAGTTTGGAGTCTAAAAGATAATAAAACACAAACCTGCTCAAATACAAGTTTAAAGAACCAACTCGTTAACTTTTCCTAAGAGACGATATTAAAATATTCTCTTCGACCAATCACATTACGAGGCATATAGAGTAAGGATTACCCCCTACCAATCAAATTGTAAGGAAAACATTCTTTTTACCTGCTCAAGATCTTACCGATCCAGCTACTCTGTTCAGTTGAATATTATTTATAAAAATATAATAACCAATGATCTTCGTGTCTATACGTCGCGGGAAGAATACCTTTGACCGCTCGCTGTCGAACCGTCTTCCATGAAGCCTAACGTTGTTAGTTTCTCTTAGTATCCTGGACCTAAGGTAATGCACCGCCCACTTGCAATAATGATAATGATAGACATCCTCCCGTCGTTCTGAACAGTAGATTGAATGGTCACTGATATATACCGTCCTCCTATTCTCAACTCCTAGTGCCTTCCTCACATCTCCTTTCTCTCTATGCCCTCTCGCTCTTAACGTTAGTTATCCTGCACATTTTTTACAGTCAGTAACAAACAATGGGTCCCCTCTCACCGTTTGAAATTATATTGACTGGCATATTAGGCTTTAAATCGCCCCCCGGGGCCTTTAACTTTAAACTAGGCAATTATCGTATAACATTAGATCTAAGGCCAAAGTTAGCTCCGATTTCAACACCATTTCCCGACGAGACGACGTAGTACGGTCATGTTTCGTCTTCAATCTCGTATCAAGTGTCATGTCGGGCCTGTTGCTCCGCGTGTCTGTCGTTCTTCTCCCCCACGCTCTCCCCTAGCTCACTGGCATTCCGTTAACTCCGCCTCCTGTACTCTCCCATAAGTAATCAATCAATCATTAATAACAGGGCAGAAAACCCGCACATCTATTTAAAAAATTACAATATTTTTACGCGTCTCGACACATCGCAACGCGACGTGCCCGCACATTCACTATGAAATGTAAAGGTGAATAATTGTTGTATTTTTTAAACTAACACTTAGAATGATTTTAACTAAAATACCATGTTTATGTAGCCGTGAGAAGAACTTTATTTTGGTTATTTTCATTACTCTATTCACATGGCTAAAGACTGGAGTAGCCTTTAACAGCAGGTAAGTTCAATAGACAAAACACGTGCCATCAGCCCTTTGATGTAGACGGCCGAGCCGCCCGCCGGGCTAGGGCGCTGGCCTTACTGATTTATGAACTTTATGCTTGTTATTATCCGTAACATATATGTTTTTAATAAAATCTTCAAACAATATTTTGGTCAAATGAGTTATTTAAAACTTGAGTAGTTATATAAAGTTATAAACAAAAACAGTCATCTAGAACGTAATAATCAAATTTCCCTCTTGCCCTGTTCTCCAAAGGATTATGATTGATTTATCTATAGAAGTTTTTAACGACACTTTGAAATAATTTTAGTTATATTTGATCATGAGAGTAGTAACTATAAATGTACCCGTGGGTTTAACTCTATAAACATAAAAATGTTTTAATGTAAATTTATACGTTATATGGTAAGTCGAGTGTGCGTGGGTGTGGTCCCCTGCTGTGTTCGTGTGTGCCACCCACCCTCTGTCCGCTGTTGTGTTGCTGTGCCGTGTGTCCCCTGTCGTGGTGGCCTAATCTGCCCGTCCCGCAGTGCCGAGTGTAAAGTATAATCTGCCCTCCTCTGTCTGCTGTACAGTACATCTGTCTCGTCTTGCTCGCAGTTGCAAAAGTTAAATCTGTCGCCTCCCGCGGCCGTGCAGTGTAAGTAAATCTCCGTGTGGCGAGTGAAGTGTAAATGTACAGGTGATAGTGGATAATATGCTAGTGTCACATACGTGAAATGTTGTGTATAAGTGTTAAGTGCCCCCCGTGCTGTCTCGACCGTTCATGTTATTATATCCCGTGTAAAATAAATGGTCTTTACAGGTTCTACTGGGTTGGTACCAATGTAAATCTTGTCATAGTTGAATGTGTGTATAAGTGTGTAGCTCCTGTGTGTGTGTCCCCCCTCCCCCGCATGGTGCTGTGGTGCCCGCAACTCCGCCGTTGGCCCTGTGTTGTGGCCGCCTCCGTGCTGTGCGTCCGTCGTATGTGTCACACTGTGTGCCTGCTTATGTTGCGTTTCTAAATTAATAATAAACAACTAGGCAAACCTGAAGGTAAAATAACACTAAAGTATAATAAAATAATAAAAATCTACAATATATAAAAATTAATCAAAAAAAATGATAAAAAACTTAAATAAAAAATTAATAATAAAATCAATAAAAAAAGTATTAAAACAAACGTAATAAAAAACCATCAAATGTTACGTAAATGTATGGAGTTAACGCGGCTCTAGGGAAAGCAGAAATTTTAAAACAGTAAAGCAGGAAAGCTAAAGGTGTTTCAACTTAGCGTTTAGTCTATCTACTCTATGACGTTTAAAGCAAGTAAAAACATGAGTTTTTAAAGCCAGTAAGCAGTTAAAAACAAAAGGCATACTAATCCCCTAGTTGGTGTCGGGTAACACCTCTATTGATTTACCTATTTACTGGCTTTAAGGTATGTAATGTTAATGTTTCTAATAAAATTTCTTGTACAGTTGTAGTAAAATAAAATGTTTATATCACAGACTGGTTTTTTTCCTTCTTACATACAATTTTTAAACATTTATATAACAATAAAAAGTATATTAAGGTAAAACAGTATTAAGCTAAAATAATGTTAACAAATATATGTGTTAAATAATAGGTCTGTAAGGAGTTACAGTTTTAGCATCTGCTTCGAAAATGTTTTAAATAAAAAAAATGTCTTAGTTATTGAAATAAAACGTATGACATGACTTACTACGCTATATATATTTTTCATGCGCGCGGCGGGTTCGCACCCTCCGGGTCGCCGGGGCTGCCTCCATCCTTTGCGGCGGGAGGGGGTTTGCCTGCCGGCCCTTCGCGGGGCAGCTTCATGGACTAGATGCGTAGACAAAAAGATGACGTTCATCAAAAGATGAATCATCAATGTATAGGTTCTGGTCATCTAGTAAGAGTGCACTTTCATCAAAGATGAGTTGCATCAAAGATGTACCGGCCAACAACACATTGAGCTCTCGACGGTGTGTCGAGCTGTAACGTGTAGCTCTGTACCTCGTTGCGTGTGAGTGTAAGTGTACCTAATGGGGCTAGGGTACAGTGTCTATTGGCGAGGTGTAAGTGCACTTAACAGTGTTATCAAAAAATACTAACTCATAGTAGAACATTCTAGCAGATTGTAATAAAATACACAAAAACCAATCAGATTCCTCTGATATAAACCTTAATTAACAACACATAAGAGAGAATGTAGATGCAAAGATTAGGCACTAGTAAAATCGTAAGGACATCATAGCTGCGAAACGAGCCATCAGAAAAAAAGGAACATAGAAAACAGCAGCGACATACATATAGACACATATGATAAAAGAACATCACAAAATATAAAGGACACATACAAACAAAAAAAAAAAAGGTATTAAACATTAAAAAGAAGAAAAAACATAACAAAAATAATAAAAGAAAGAACACAATACAAATATAGAAAGAAAAAAACACATAAATATATTGAGCAGTACTTGAGCACTACAAAAACAATTTGGAGCAAACATCAACACTTAATAGGCAACATAACCTATGGACACTACAACTCTTACTATACCACTATACTCATTATAGAAACACTAACCTGCCGCTCTCCCCTCTCCCCCTCCTTCTCTCTCTCTCTCTCTCTCCTCCTCTCCTATAACATCACCTAGATTACTTCCTTATCCCCCGTCGGTGTACTCTCTCCTCTCCTCTCGTCTCTCTCTCCTCTACTCCCTCCCCTCTCATCTCTCTCTCCTCTTCTCTTCTCTCTCTCTCCCCCCTCTCCTCTCTCTCTCTACTTCTCTTCTCTACTCTCGCCTCTCTTCTCCTCTCATCGGGGTCAACTTCTCTCTCAATCCAAATGCCTCCATCTCATCTCTCATCTCTCCACTCTCGCCTCTCTTCTCCTCCTCTCGTCTCTCATCGTCTTCTCTCTCTCCCTCCTCCGTCTCCTCTATTCGCTTCTCTTCTCGCTGCTTCTCTCTTTTCTCTTCTCCTCATGCTTGTCTTAACGCCCTCTACGCCTCTTCCTCTCTCCACATACATCTCTCTCTTCTCTCTTACGCTCTCTTCTGCGCGGTTATCGCCCTCTTCTACTCTCTGCGCTGTTCGCCTTCTCTTTCGTCTTAGTCTCTGTACACCTGCATCTCTCTCTCTCCACTCTGTGTACCCGTAACTATCACATCCATCTCTGCTACTTCTTCGCGCGCTATCTCTGGCTCTACTCCTCCGTCTTCTCTGCATCTCTCCCTCTCTCCTCTCTCTCTCTCTTCTCTCTCTGCCCTCTCATCCGTCTGCTCTCGGTCCCGGTTTGCTTCATTGCCTCCTCTACGATCCCATCGAGAAGTACTTCACATAGTAGAGGCCCTGTTGGGTGTTACTTCGATTATTCGTATTGCTGCATGGCCTGCAGAATATCCGTAGGTCTAAGAAATCATAAATCTACAACTCATCTCCCCCGTAACTGTCACTTCCCCCCGCCCTGTTAGAACGAAACCTATTGTTTGTGATGAATTTTCCAGCGATACGAAGCATTCTCCTCCCAACTGACAGAAACTTCCACATAACATGCTTGAGTGGTCAAATCACCAGAAGGGCCAGTCTAACCATGTTTTACTATGTTGTTGAATTCTCAGTTTTGCCCTCCCTTTCTCGAAAAAGTTATCCCTCCAGTGAACCGTCCATGGATAAATTACTCTCTCTCATACTAATAATAATAATAATAGATAAACAAAATGGAAAAACATTTGAGCATTATTAGGGCAACTTATCATGTTCCTCGGAAGGAGCATACATTATTAGCTGACTTGAACCCTTGAGCATTTATCATTTAAATACTATAACATCCATATATTATATATTATAATATTTTAATCAGTTTTTTTCAATCTTATTTATTTATTATCCTTTGACTATTCGCTTTCTTGCCTCATTGAGACATTCAATTTATTAAGGTAGCCATATATAAAATTTATAAAAGGTATGACAGTTGGATTTAATAAATTTTACTTCGAAGCAACGAATACTGTTACCTTAAAAGATATCCATTTAAGGAAATAGGCATCTTATTTTTGGATTTATTGGAAAAAAATATCTCATATCTTCATTAGTTAAGAGATGAGAGTGTAATGTTAATTATGTCATTAATCTTACTTCAATTATTTATATTATTTATCTTTAATCATAATTATCTATATTAATTATTATTATTAATTATCTTTTATTAATTATTATTATTATTATTAATCTTATAATCATAACTATTTATCACTTTTAATTACTTTTATTTCTTATGCATATTACTTATTGCTCTAGAAATGAGTATAATATTGTATTAATTCCTTTTAAATTATATGTCAATTTATCTATTTATTTATCTCATTCTCTCTATTATTTCATCACTTATTAAATTATTATATTCCGTTTTATTTTCATAATGTTTTGTTAGTGAAATCGTTACACCAGTGTCATGCAGTTGTGAACATTTTTCCACTATTTCGCACATATACTGCCACATTCTCATGCTTAGTAGAAAGTTCAAATATCATCTACATAAATTCTAATGATATAATCCTCTTCTTTGTCAATCTCATTTAACATCACAAACTGTACACCTCTCTAACCTATTACTATCTATCATATATATCTAATTACCTTACTCTTCGTACCCTCCCAACTATATATATCCCTCTCATTATCATCTTATTCTCTATATTTAACTCACTCTATATATATCTATTACTATACTAATCTATATAATATAACAGGATTCTCTCCTCTCTTTTAGCACAAGAATTCAGATTATTTTTTGCGGTATGAAACTCTATGTACACCATAAATATTTATTTTAACATAAGTAGATATTTTATATTTATATCAGTCTACTTAAATAATAATTTAAGTTATCAACTTTATATTACAAAAGTATGGAGTTTATTTTTTTATTCAACAGATATCAGAAGTGGCAGTTTACCAAAAAACCTATATAATGTATTAGTTTCCCTTAATATTTATAGTCATTAATAGTTACTATTTAAATCTATTATTATTCGAGATATATATTATATACATAGTAGTGAAATCTATTCTAGTAATTCCTAATTTATTATTTGAACTACACTCGATATTATATACTCTCAGCTATTACAGATTTAAATGAACTGGATAAAGGTAATAAGGGTCAAAATGAGATTGTAGAACGTTTAATTATTATTATAATAAGAAAGGGAAAGGACAGACAGAACACCAATAGACTCCTTCAAAACTTCACCATATTAAAAAATATGATGAGATAAATACACAATATTTATAATACTAATTATAATAATATTAATAGAACTAATAAACAAGAATAATTCTATGATATATAATGAATAAACATAAAAATATAAATAAGTTAAAGAATTCGTGTTATTGAAAAAAAGTATATTCAATTAAAAAATACGCAGACGAACTATAAAAGATCGAGCAAACGATGCCTGTTTATAAAAAAGATGGGAGAGGAGAGAAGTAAGGAAACAGAATCAATACAGTTAATGTAATCCACTAACAAAAGAGACTAGCCCGGGAAACAGAATAACACACAAGAGACCACATCCTAAAATATCATCTCGACGCTTATAAGGTTTCCTTGCCTCTCCGAAATTTCTCGACTGACTATAATACATCCGAGCTATGATAATGAGACAATCGACACGCCGAGATGAAGTGATTGCTCCAGATAAGACCTCTTAATGTATTCAATTCTCTATCATGTGATTCAGAAGATGTCAGAAAATGAACACAGGAAATTTATGTTTTAATGTGAGTTAAAGTTATTTGAAGAATGTGAGAAACTAGAGTCATTATATATTTTTGGTGTGAAAAGATAAAATCTAATTATGAAATGTACACTAGATGAGATTCGTATCTATTCACCTATATAATTGATCTATTAATAAGATTTTATATAATGTTCAAAATTTAATAAAATTATTCGATATCAATACTATCTGCATATGAATTAAATTGTCGATGTGAACTCATTATTAATTTTTTAGTATATTGAGATATTACTTATACTATTATAATAAAATATCTATTTGTGAGAATATACACGTAATTATTAAGACACTCAGTATTCACCTTTAATATACTATATTTAACTGTTGAGTATGGATTACAGGTAAGCCCGGGTTACAAAATATTATCAATGAATAATATAGGAGTCAGAATGATATTATAAAGATTCATATTAGATGAGATATATTTAATCCATATACATTATGTGATGATAATTAAAAATTAATATTAATTAGTGTTAAGTGTTAAAGCGTAGTTAACACGAGTAATCTATACTTTGCTTTCATAATTGGACGACAAGCACTCAATTAGATGACTTACAGACAATAATATATCATAAAATCATACTAGTTTATACTATAACATAATAATTATAATATTATTAATATAAATTATATAATAAATATTAAAATAATAAATATAATTAATATATATTAATATAAATATAATATATAATAATATTATATAATTAATCAAACATCAATAATGTAAGAACCAGATTACATCACTTTTTAAAACATCATTCCTACACATTAATATAAGGAAAAACTAAAGTATAGTAATTAAATATACCTTAATATTTCTTAATAACATTAAAATAAGTATTAATATAATTAAATATGTCAGAGATAGATGATGGGTGAACATATAAAAATATAGCAAATAATTAAAGATAGAAAATTAATATTAGTTATAATATAATAATATTATATAATTTTTATTATAATATATTTAAAAATTATTAAAATTAATATACATATATTATATATATAATATATAATATAATAATAATAAATACTAATATAATAATTAATATATTAATAACTATTAATATATAAATATAATTAAATAATAATAGAATATACGTAACATAATAGTGAACGAAGCAATATGTTTGTTTATAAATTTTATCTTTTCCCCTATCAATATTATTAGTCAACTTTCTGTCAATTTATCTCTATTTGATTTATAGTTTATTTAAGTAATATGCTGTTATAATTTACATACTTAACTTAACTCACATTTCTCAACTTTTCTCGTTAATTATTTATTTCATTAAATTAATAATAATTTAATTTCTATATATTCTTCTATATTTGCATATACTAACTACTTCAACACTCACTCACTCACACTCACTCATTAATATAATATAATATTTTAATTAATCATTAATTATAAATTATAATCAATCTAATATGTAATCAAAAAATATTTAAAGATAAAAATATTGAAGATAATGATAAATTTATAAAAATTTAAACAAGTATGAGTATTATCAATTAATAATTTATACAGTATTAAATTATAATATAAAATATAATTAAATTAAATATATAGATAATAATCTAATAATATAATGTAATCAAATAATTTAATAATCTTAAATAAGAAATACAAGCTAAGAATAAGATTAATTAATTATTACTGTAATTTATTTTAAAATTATATTTATTTCCAATTTCTAATATTTTAACAGAGCAATTTAAGATATAAAAGAAAATTAGTTCTCAATATTTCGATTTGTATTTTGTCTCCATTGCCATTAAAATAAATAATAAACGTCCACAAAAACATAATAAAATAAAAATTTAGTGAAAGAGAGAAGTCAAGAATCAAAAATGAAGCTCAGAAGTGGAAGGAAGAGTTAAAATTTGAACAAGAAAAGGTTGGCCATAGATATGTTGTTACTGCATTTTCCCCCACAATTTGGAAGAAGAAGAAGAAGAAGAAGAGAGAGAAGAAGAGAAGACATCAGAAAGAGAAAGCAGCACTATTTATAGTATATTATAATTGTTATTTATATGATGATTAGTATAAGTTAGTATTCACTTATTGTAAAGATATAGAAGAAGATTGAGATGATATTGAACGACAAGAAGAAAAAAAGATCAGAGAAAGCAGGTAAAGTATAATGAGGAGATGTATCAATGATAAGAAATGAGGGGAAGCAAGACAGCACAGAGAGACAGAAGACCAGAAGAAGAACACTAGACAGAAAAAAAAAAAAGAAAGCTAGAAGTTAAGTATTAGAAGACAGCAAAGAAAGAAGAGGAGAAAAGAAAGATTTGAAAATACGTGATGCACTTCGAATGTAAGAAGAAAGATCAAGGAGGTATAGTAATTGAGACTTGAAGTGTAATTAAGAAAGAGAGCGATTGATGACAGAGACAATGAGGTAACAAGTAACTAGCTAAAAGAGGTTTGAGATCTGTCAATTGATATATATAAGAAGACGTGTATGATAATCAGAAATCCTAACTAAGTGCAGATTTCTATGTGATATTACAATATAAATGATAGCTCGCACTCACAGGACGCTAATTAACATTCACCGTGTTAAGTCGATCACCACTTGTATATCCTAATGATAATAAAATGGTTTATGAGATTTATTCTTGAGAATTAACGAGTAAATATGACTATTGTACATAATATTATATATATTCCACGCACAGACTTGTTTTTGTATACTCTATACTTGAAGGGAAATTAGACACAGAAGAAAGTTAAAACCCTAGATAAAATTTATTCGATATAAGTACATATTATACTATAGACTCACTAGATATTCTATAGAAATAGAACCTCTCTTAAGAGATTACTAAAAGAATATACTTTATCACAGTTGTATATACTATATATATATATTAGATAAAAAAAACTATATCTAAAATATATAGATGAAATAATAAAGTAGTAAAATACTAATTATCATTGCTAAGTAATTATGTATTTATTCAAATGATATATATATTTTTGTACATAGATATATTTATAATATTAATTATAACGACTACCAAGTAATGAGTAAAAACACACACACTCAACATACAAGCCATATATTACTAATATAAACATACTAACATTCACACAGACTAACTCCTCACACACACCTCAACTCAAACATATATATATATATATATATATTAATTAATTTATATATATCATATATATATATTATTTATTATATATAATATATATATAATTATATATATATATATATATATAATATATATATATATATAATATATATATAATTAATATTAATATTAATTAATTACAAATATCTTTTATAATATATTATAATATTTAAAAAAATATGATTTTCAATATAATTAAAATTTCTTAAATATAATAATAATAATAATAATATATATAAATAATAATTCATTAAATAATAATATATAATAAATGATAATAATAATAATAATTAAATTAAATAATAATAATAATATAATATATAAATATATATATTCATAATACTATATTATATATAAATAATAATAATTAATAATTAATAATTATAATAATTAAAATAAATTTAATTTACAATAATATAATATATATAATGATTAAATATATGTTACAGTTCAAAATATATTTAAAGAAATAAATTTCAGGATTACTACTTCTGTAAGATCCATTGATTAGGTCGAAGAAGAAAATTAAAACCGTGTTTTCGAAATGGCTTTTAATATTAGTATCATTCAATGTTTCTGAAGGCTTTAAGTAATAAAGTGATTAAAAAATATAACGTATGGTTTACGGTGATTATACTAATTATAATAGATAATACGTTATTAAAAATTAAAGACTAAACAATGTATATAATGCAAGTCGAGTGTGTAGGGTGATTAAAGTAGAAGGGAGTTAGGGGGTATCTGTGTTTGATGAGTATACTTGACGGTGGGGGTAAGATAAGGGCGTACAGGAGAACTCATCTGAATTAATGTCTTACGGTAAGATTCAATCTATTTTATAACTGGATTTAATTAAAATTTTTTAATAAACTTATTATTTAATAAATAATTATATATTTATTTTCATTTGTTTTAATATAACTGCTCATTTATGTAGAAGAAATCTATTATTATCTCTCTATATCATCATCTATATATATTCTATATTTGCTCTTATATATATCACTATCTCTCTCTCTCTCTATCTCATGTATTATCTAACTCATATTCACTCTTACATATATCTCATCTCTCTATTACATATATCTCTTCTCATCTTATTCGTCATATCTATCATTACCTCTCTCAAGGTTGTTGGATGGCTAGTTTTTATATTAAAATGAGCTATAACGCTCGTTATCATAAGTTTATAAAAACAGGAATGCTTTTAATATGGTAAATTGAAGCAATCTACAAATTTATATATTCAATATTAAATATATATATATATATATATATATATATATAGTAATAATATATTAATATATATTATATAATATATATATAATGTATATATATATCAAAGAGAATATATATATATACATACCATATATATATATATAGATAAAATTTGATAAAAATTATTTTTTAAATATTATAGTAATATATTATTATATTTAATAAATAATAATAATTATTATATTATTACCCTTTTATCATATTACAAGTAATAATAAAAATAAATATAATCTTTATATATATAGGGTATGGAAGATTCACTCCTTTAATATAGAGATAATATTTAATCGAGATGCACGGTTGCATGTAGTCTCTGTGTTTTGTGAAGTTTAGATGAGTATCGAAAATGGAATGTGCTAAAAGAAATCTTAAAAAAAGAGTAAAGTTGGTAACTATTCAGTTATTGTATATAAAATAAGTAATATTTCCAAATATATCGATGTCTAAAAAAATAAAAGTGAATTGTACCCTTAACGCAACATAAGGGGTAAGAAACTCTTCTTTTTTTAAAATGCCATTCTCACAGTGTACGACATATGGACCCATCAGTTAAATTCTTGAGACAGGAGGACAGCGTATATGGTACGTGTAACTCGACTCATACTTGAATTATATATTATTTCCATGATAAAGATTCTATAATAAAATGCAATATTTGTCAAGAAATTGCTTATTCCCAATTGTAAAAGCGACAAATATTCCTGTAAGAACATTGAAAAAAAGAACATAGGTGATATAATTTTGTGTAAATATTGGAAACTTCATGTTACTGCTTTAATTAATCTCATTATTTATATATATCTATTACTTGAGTTATATGGAGTTTATGTATTTATTATATAATTTATTATTGAAAAATTAGTTTATTATTAGTTTATTTTTTGATATGTATTTAAATTTATTCATTATTTTAGAGTCCTATTATAATACAGCAGTAAATTGATCTGATTAGCGAAGGCATATTCAATTTATCTCTTCATGATACTTAAATATGAATTACCGTTAAAATCTGAAAATTTTATCTTAATTAAATTGAAAAACACAAATTGTATTTATTTATATTTATTTATTATTTTTTATATTTATTTTAAATTTTAATTTCTTTTTCATTGATTAATTCCAAATTTATTTGTATGAATTTAATATGAAATTAGATCCTGATGGTGATTTTTAAGAAAATTAAGGAATATATTAGGCAAGTGAAAATGTTATGAAGAATATATGAGACATAGAGTTAAGAGTTATATATAAAATACCCGTGATGGTATGTTTTTAAATCAATCAATTTAGATCATGTTAGTTTTAGTTATTATGGAAATTGTTGAATAGTGAAATGTATTTTGGTGAATCTGACTCAAGTCATTATTAATTTGAGCTATATTTAATTAAATTTATCACATTAATTATTTAATATAGGAAATGAATTATTATAAATTACATGGAAAAATAAAATTGTTCATATTATTATTATTATCACTTTAGACTTGCATATTAGAATGATGTGAGTTAGAGATACTATGCTAGTAGATTTTATATTATATACTACTATTTATTAACAATTGTGTTTAAAGTTGCTCTAGAGGTGAGTATGTATTAACTCAGTTATTTAGTACACTGCATAGGTGCTATATTTTGGTAACAATAGGGTCTTCACAACTTACTAAGATGATCTTAAAATATCAAGCTCTATATTAGGTTTATTTATAAAGGAATTTAACTCTATATATATTCTTAAATGCATGACCATTATATGGTGTTAAAGGAAAGTGGGAAAATATATGAGGAATGTGTAAGGTCGATTTTGAGGATATAGCGATAATTCTGGTAATAATATATAGGTATTATTGATCTGAAAGGTAGAGAGAAAGATAAGAGTATATTATGAGATAATAAAATTGTTTGACGATTAATTATCACTGTGCTATCAGGGGACGCCTATTATGACATCATCCTAGAACCTCCCCATGCACAACCATCTCTTGCCTGAAGACACTATACATCATCTTCTCTTCCATTTAACACACGATATAAATTCAATACAAACATTGGGCACTTGCGAATATCGTCGGTTGTTAGTCTTGCTCATATATCAATTGAGACGAAAATTTGTCGCTAACACTATTTTTATATTACTTTTTTTTTCTCTTTCTTGCGTTATTAGTGTTTTTCTTGTTTTAAGATAATATCCTTTTCTGTTAAGTATTTTTGTTAATTTATCATTTTCACACGATACTTTTTTTTCTGTTATGTATTGATCAGTATTTTTATATATACTTCAAAATAATGTTAAGAGAGCAGAACTCTTTACATTTATATCATAAATCAGTTAGCAGTTAAGCATTCTACTTCAATTATAAATACTAAACCTTTTTATACTCTAGTATTAAACACTTTAAGATCCACTCTCTGAAAATCAGCACAACCTTATTGTTCATAATCTTATCGCATCTTCACCTCAAATTCTTTGGTTACGATATATTTAACTTGATATAAAAATACTCATTCTTTTTCTTTCTCATGAATCAAATATTCTGATTCACGTTTTTACATTTTGGTGTATAACCACTTTCATAACTCATTATCTATCAAATAAACTCGTTATTTTCAAATATTACCATCATCACATCATTTGCCAAGCTTTAATTTTTCGAGAGAGAATATTCTCAGAGTATATCTTATAATCTCTATCGAATCAATTTTACTGCATCTTGTATGATGTCAGACATCCATATAGAACTAAAAGATTCATGTAGTGTGTTATTTACAATTTATATGTAGTTTATCCTATATAATGAATAGAAAAAGAACTGTATTGAACTCCGGTATCTCAATTGTTTATAACATGTATATTATATATAAAGAAATAACCTATAGAAAGGGGTGAGATTTATTAATTATACAGTATAACTTATATATATAAAATTTTATATCTACATTATCCTTCGATATACCATATTTATACTATAATGAGAAATAAATATTAAGAATATATAATGTATCTAAAATCAAATTACTATAATAATTAATAAATATTAAAAAAATGATAAATATTTTATTATTTTTATAAAAATAATTATATATATATTATATATATATATATATATAATATATATTAATATATATATATATATATATATCAGTGACTACTTATCTTCACCGATACATTTTACTAATTTATCTTTAAAATTGCTTCGTGATTATTATTACGTTAGGAAAGGTTAGATTATGGATTATGTTACGTAATGGTTAGCTATAATAATATATATAATTATAATTTTTTTTTAGCAAGATAAGACTCACCGCTCACGGGTTTAGGTCATGTTAGATCAGGTTATCTTAAGGTTAGAAGTGCATTACCCGTTAATAGATTTAGGAAGGGGGGTGATATGGTTTAGATCTTCCACGATTAAGTACAGTCCGAATTAGTCCAAGTGACGGATAACAAAAGCCCAAGGAGAAGTAATATATGACTATCAACTTTCTACTACCACCCGGGCAAGTTTGCGAACTAACTTGAGTAGAACCCTCATCTTGTTTGGCGATAAGTAGCTTCACTATAACAATCACTAAACTGAGTCATAAACCCTAGGACTATTTATTATTACATAATATAATAATATTAAAATATCAAATAAAATAATAATATATATACATAATATATATATATATATATATATTAACTCCACAATTAATTTACAGAGCATACCTCATAAGATTATGCTAAAGTAGTGTTTACACTATATAAATACATAATATTGAATGGAATTATAAGTTAGGAATTATTTCATAAAGTCACTCATGCACAAAGCATATATAGAAAATAATTTCCAAATATAAAAGTGATTTAGTCAACTTAAAACAATGTAGATTAAGTCTCTTCCTCCTCTTACTCTCAAACCTCAGTAAAATAACTGGCGAAAAATAACACATACACTAATCACACACTCAACAACTCATCATAAATAACTAAATATATATATATAATATATATATATAATAATTAAATATATTAATAATATTTCAATTACATTATTTAATTCACATATTATTATTATAAATTAATTTAAATTATAGTATATATATATATATACTAATAACTAATATAATTATATTTAAACTAAATCAAAAATAACTTTTATATTAATTCCTGTAAATGGGTTATAATACTATTTTTACTTAATATATTTACAATATAATATATATTATATAATATTTATGTTATTTAATATTGTTATTTATTATATGATAATAAAATTTGTATGTTAAGGATTATAAGATTCTTAAAAAAGTACCATATTATTAAATAATTATTACTAAATATTCATCACTATTCATTTATTATTAAACATTATCATTATATTAAAAAAAACATAGTATTACTAATATTATTTTCAATTATATGATATCTATAATTATAAAATATATTTATATCCATTCTTGAACATCAATATTTATATATATTTTATATTAATACTAATATTATATCATACATTATATTATATATATAATATCTAACTATAATTAATTTATATTAATTATATGCAGTATATTAATACTTAACTATTACCTATAATATATATATATATCATAACACTAACCATTTGCGAAAAATATTTAATGTATGTTATAGAATGAGGGGTTTTATTCTGAGCACCTGCTAACAATGATGGATATGAGAATTTATTCAATAATTATATAAATAAATTAATATATTATTTATATATCATAATATATTTATTATTTATTATTTAAATTATAAAATAATTATATAATATATAATATATATAATAAAGTATTATATATTATTATTTTAATTATTAAATAAGCTTAACTATATATATATAATAATGAAAATTAAATGATAATTCAAATAATAATAATGAAAACATAATAATATGATCATATTATTATATTGCAAGTAAAAAATTTATATTTGTTTTTTTACTATTAGGCCGTTATCACTAAATTTATATTATTAGGAAAAATTTTTTTATATTATATTAATATATATATATTATATAATTATATATATAAATATATATATATATATATATAATTATATATATATTATATATAATATTAATATAATATATATATATATATATTAATATATATATTATATATTAATATTATATTAATTAATATATAATTATATATATTATATTAATAATATTCTAGAGGTTATGGGCACTCATCACCTGCTCATTTTAATGAGGGTTAAGTCCTAGCTCTAGCGATACTCCTGCATAACTACTCGATAGAAAAACGTAGTCCGCTAGTCGTGCTACCTATCTTTCAGATAACGTGATTTAATTCTCAAGTACACGCCTTTCAACTTCAGCAACATTATACAACTCGATGAATGTAGGATACATACGCAGTAGATATCTGCATACGGTCCGTCTTTATAAACTCTGTTATCTGCATATTCGTCTTCGTACCTCTCGACACGACATAGATTTCATCGAGTCGGGAATCTCTCAACAGATATTGGGAGGATTTTAATCAAGTTTCTAAGACTCTCAGATACTACCATATAGTAATAATCTAACATCCGTGCTCAGCATAATCTTTATGATTCTTTAAGTTGGATTAATAAGATTATTGGAATTTGTGAATTTTAGTTATTTTTTTATAGAAGATAGAAGTAAATGTTTACATGAAAATTACTATCGATAGATTTTTAATACGTTGTCAACACGACCAACGCTCTCAACTCACAATGTCGTCTTCTATAAATGTGAACAAATGTAATAATTCACTACCTTATACCAAGCGAACCCTATATTTACAAAAAAAAAGTATATTTAGTGTATATGTATCTTTGATACTTATTATATATGAGACTAGATTTACTGAATAGGAGACACTGAGGACGTATCTATTGCACTCGTCAAATTATAATATATACACTCTGTTTGAAGCACTCACATACGTCAATATATGTTATCGTTCAGTAACACCTGCGAAACTCATTGAGATTTTTACATTTAATTTATATTTGGGAACAGTACCATTTATATTACATAATGATCAAGTGTTACTCTATTGCAAATTTCAAGTGTGTCTTACCTAATTTTGCTACTGAGACAGTGTGAGAAATGATGTCTTTAGAGTGAGTAGTGAGCCTGCTGGTGTTCTCAGTGAATCTACAAAGTTCCAGTAGTCCATTGCTAATTGTACTTTGAGGTTCTCTCGCACGCGACTCGGTTAAATGCATGTCTGCTCTTCGTGTCTCTGATAAATAAATGATTAAATATGACCACAATTGTCGTCTTTCCTCGCCACTTCTTAGCAAATTAACCGCTGTTTTTTCGTCTCTCTTATTAGTATACGAGCTTAAGAGTATATTAGTGAATATAATGGTATATACTATATGATTCTTATTCTCAAGTATCGTTAGCTATGATGATTTAGTTATAGATTATCTGTTTCTACGCATTTTGTAAACTAAAGTAGCGCCATCTGAGATCTTGTCCAGAGTCAAACGATTTCTGAGTGCTCATAAAGTAAGACATCAACAGTTATTGAGACGCCAAGCTTCTGATAGCTATTAGAGTAATCAGTATAGATATACTTATTATATTACATAAGATAGATCTATATTTTACCTACATACCTATAATTATATATATATACCTAATACTGTAGGTATTATAGGCCGTGGAATTTTATATATTATTAGTATAAGAAATGAATAATTGTGAGGATGGTTAATAACAAGACACAAATAGAATTGATATTTATGATATCTCCCAAAGCTACTAAGTCACTCTTTCATTATAGCAGATAATCACGATATAATTAAGTCTAATTATAACGGATAGATGAGGGGAATGAGCTCATGTCTCTAGTCCTTTATCTAATATATTATCTAAACTTTCAAACTGTATATCTTCACTTCATATACAAGTAATGTATCTACCTTATTAAAATCATGAAGAAGGTTGAAATTGATTTTGGAAAGTTTATTTATTATTTAAATAAGTCAATAAGTTTTAGACTAAAAAATATAAAATAAGTTAAATTGACCTAAAACTTAAAATTTATAAAAGTAAAATAATTTATATTATTTCTTTATTATAAACCATAAGGTAAATTCCTTAATAAGTCATTTACTATATTTTCTCATGTTTTTTAAAAAGGTGCCGAACAAAAGACGCGGCAAACTTTTTTTAGATCCGCACGCTGCCAAGGTCCGCTTAATTTTTTCCTGATCGACATCTCGCACCTTTTCCGTCACTCAGTCGCTATACCTATTCGTGGTAAGTGGTTCTTCCCGCCATCGGCAGCGGACTAGCGGGACATAGCTGCGATCTTACGGACTAAGAGCTCCGAAGTTGCCATCACCTATGATTATATAGATATTTTATTTATTGATTATCGGTTCGCCGTGTCTATTATATATTATATTATTATCATTATAATATATATTACCTATTATGACCTTTTAATATACCTTTTAATCTCTATATATACTACGGGTTATTATATATATATATTATAGATATTATGTATATTTTTATGTGGAGGTATTATATAGTATTATGAGGTATATATTATTGTAGTATACTATGGTGTATAGTATTTTTATATTATATATATATGAGTTTGGTTGAATAAAATTTGTAGAATGTGCTCACACCATAAACATTTATGAGATAAACTAATGCAACGAACGCAATGCCTTACAACTGCCAATTATGCAAGAAAGTTTACTAAATTCTATGGCACATCCTTTTAGAGAGAGAGAGAAGAGAGAGAGGAGAGAGAGAGAGAGTAGAGAGAAGAGAGAGACGGCAGATGAGAGAGAGAGAGAGGAGATGAGAAGAGAGAGAGAATATTTTAAATTAATTGGAAGCTGTTGCAATGACATAGAATAGGGAAGACTAAAAAAGTAATGGAAGAAATAGAGACGAAAGGAAGGAAGGGTTTGAATAAAATCAAAACGGGACTGTATATGTTTAAAATTGTTTGTGTGTTGTGTGTGTGTGTGTGGGTGGTGTGGTCGGTGTTTTTTTTGTGTGTGTGGTGTGTGTGTGTGTGTGTGTGTGTTGTGTGTGTGTGTGTGTGTGTGTGTGTGTGTGTTGTGTGTGTGTGTTGTGGTGTGTGAAGAGAGAGAGAGAATAGAGAGAGAGAGAGACAGAAAGAATTATATATAAAAACAGAACATAACTATTAAAACATGCATTTACAAAAACATTTCATCTTGCGAGCCTCTCATCAGATTCTCCCGACGCCCTCCGATACCTCCACCACCCCAACCGCTCACACTACCCCATTCCTCCGACTACCTCCTATAACCCCCCCGCCTTTCTAACCCCAGACACTTCCGACTTGCTATATTATAGTGCTTTATTAACGTGTGAATCCGACTTGGGACCTATTTTTATCACTTAATCTTGTGTTCGAAACATTGATCTAATTTGAAAGGCTTCGAAATTCCTGGTTTTTTCTTCTAGTTTGTTTCGAAGAATATATAATTCACTTGTATATTGTCTCTTTACCTAATATTATTTCTTTATTAATTATATATTATATTATTATTATTATTATTATTATTAAATAATTAATTTATTATTAAAATTATTATTGATTATTTACTATTTATATATTTATTATTATTATTTTCTTTTTCTTTTTTTTTTCGGGGGGAAAATACATTTTTGGTGTTTTGTGTCTATGTTTTTTTTTTTTTTTTTTTTTTTTTTATTTTTTTTTTTTTTTGTTTTTTTTTTTATTATATTAATGTCATCATCATCATCATCATCATCATCACTCATTCATCGGATCGCTAATCATGCATCATCATCATCATCATCAGGATCATCATCATCATCATCATCATTCATCATCATCATCCATCATATAAGAGGGTCTTCAAGTCCATCATCATGCATCATCAATCATCATCATCATCATCATCATCATCATCATTAATTTATTAATTATATATTTTAAGGTTATTATATATTATTATTATCGTATTATTATTATTGATTAATGTATTATTATATATTATAATATTATTATTATTTATATATTTCATTATTTTATTATTGATATTATTATTATTATTATTTATTATTATTATTTTGTAATTTTTTATTATTATTATTATTATTTATTAGTTATGATTCATTAATTATTATGATTATTATTTTATATTAATTATTATATTATTATTTATTATTATTATTATTGATTAATTATTACTAATCAACGATTTAGTAAGGCTGAGTCGCCTCATCATCAAATAAAAACGCATCAAGTATTATTTAGAAAAGTAATTATTATTTTTAAGTGCATAAGCAAAATTAAATGACAGTATAACTACCAATTAACAGAAATTATTATTATTATATTAATTATTATTATTATTATTATTTATTATTAATTATTATGTATTATTATTAATTATTTATTATTAATTATTATTATTATCATTAATTATTTATTAATTTATATAATTATTATTAATAATAAAACATTAATCAAGAATAATAATAATAATATTATTATTATTATTATTATTATTATTATATATATTATTATTAATTAATTATTATTATTAATTTATTTTATTATTATATTTATTATTATTCTGAAATTCTCCCGAGTATTAGTTATTAATACTGGTTCTTGAGATTTACACTCTCAGGATATTTCATTTCAGTACCTCATTATTTTATTTACTCCAAAGATATTTTAAATTTAATAAATAATATACTGTAATATATATATTATATAATGTATTATATTATATTATATTATTATATATATATGTTGTTATATATAGTATTTATGTTCCATCATTGCATATGGTATTTGATATTTTATATGTTTGTTATACTATATTATAATATTTTTCTTATATTATTATATATGTTTATATATATTAATTTATATATTTAATATATATATATATATTATACTTGAGTTATTATATATTATATATACTTATTTATTAGTTAATATTAGTTATTAGATTATATATATCAGGTTGAAATATATATCATATATATATATATTTTGAAGTGCCTCCCCATGTTTATTATATAAGGAACAAGAACTAAATTTTAAAAAATTTTAATTAATGTAATTAGTGGATGTTAGTACGAAAAAGGTCTAGACCAAAAAAAAAAAAAAAAATTATAAAATGGGGGTATTTTCCTCAACTTGAATATTTAAATTGCTTACATTATCCTAAAGTAGGAATTGATTTAGAAAGATTAGGCGACAAGAACCAACTTTAATGCTTCATTATTATGGCTATTTTTATTATTAACTATATTTTTAATATGTTTTTGTTTTTTTTTTATAGGTTTTCTTCTTGTGAAGGAATCCGCTTGTTGTCAGGTTTTTTCATTCTTTTTCCGCTTCTTGTTCTGAAGTTTAAAAGGCTCGAATGAGAGTAGGAATAACAAACTTATTAATTAATATTAATTATTATTATTATTATTATTATTATTCTTATTATGTTATTTATTATTATTATTAATTATTATTATTAATTAGTTATTATTATTATTATTATTATTATTATTATTATTATTATTATTATTATTATTATTATTATTATTATTATTATTATTATTATTATTATTATTATTATTATTTATTAGTTATTATTTATTTCTATTAAGAATAAGAGATTATTAATTATTTATTATTATTATTATTATTATTCCTTTCTCTTTTATTTTGTTGTGTTCAAAGA
>JABUQX010128571.1:0-20000 GCA_015478945.1 Trachelipus rathkii
CACATTTCTCTCCTAACAGCAGTCAACCGACTCAATCCACTTTCTCTCTCTCTCTCCAAGCGTCGTTTCCAACACACTCACCACTATACATCGCTTCGCTTAACCCAACCGACTATCATTCATCCCTTTCCACATGACCAAACCATCTCAACATACTTTCCATTTTCCTCTCATTTACCCCTTCTCACACCACACCACCTCTCTAAACTTTCACTGCCTTCTGAGCAATTCTATCTCACACCTGCACACCCCTAATGCCATCTAAACCATCAAAGTTAATCATACTCTATCCCAACCCATATCTCATCTACCCCATACAAGAACAAGTAACAACATACCGCCAGTAAACCCTAGAACACTTTAAAACTTATCCCTTTGCTATCACCAACATTTAATGCACCACCCACCTTCTCCATTCACAACTTTCCTACACACTCTGCATCTCCTTCCCTTCTCATCCACAATAATCCTAAATATTTTAAACGCAGATCATTTGTCCACTGCCTCACCATCTAACATAACTTTCACACTTCAGGCAGTGCCTTCACTCACAACCAGAACACCGACTCTCTATCTCACGTTTACTCAACCCCTACTTATTAAACCAAACCCCCACAAACCCTCCGCAACTCTCTACCAATCCTCTCAAACTTCTCTTATATCGCCACACAAAACCAAATCTCCCCAATAAATACGGTTAGGCACCCCCAACTCACTCCATGCCCACCATTCTTAACACCATTCTCCATCCCACCTCAAATCTTTCTAACCCCAATCCATTATTACAATTAATAAGCCAAAGATCATACGACCATAACCCTGTCTACTCCCTTTTAATCCTAAACCAATCACCATGACACCATTTATTCTCTTACACACCTTCACTATCGTCATACCATACTTTGATTCCATCAAACTCTACCACGCAACACCAAAACTAACACCTGCCATAACCTTCCCTATAACTCTATCACTACGCCGTCTGACAATCTCATAAAACCTAAAAACGATAATATACAAAACAATATATATATATATATATAGATTATATAATATTAATATATATATATATATATAATCATATATATATATAATTTTTAACAATATAATTAGATAACTTAATTATTATTCTAATCTATATATATATATAAATAACAATAAATATATAATATAGATTAATATAAATATACATAACTATAATAATATAATATACATATATATATTATAATATTAATATATAACTAATATATACTTAATATAATATATAATATAATATAATAATTAATATAATATTACTAATATATATATATTAATTATATATTAAATATAATATATTATATAATATATATAAAATATATATATATATATAGGTTAGGGATAAAAAAAAACGTTCGTTTTAAAAAAAAAAAATACCGTTTTTTAATTATTAAACAATGCCAAATTTTTTGTTGTTTTTTTTTTAAAATTACTTATTTTCATAATCAAGCTTTTAGGGATTAGCATTAAAATACAAAAATACAAATTTAAAATGTATCGTACAATAGATAAGTTAGCGTTTATAACTATAACTTATTAGCTCTAGCATATAATATTAATTCACATGACGATATATTATATTATATATATATTAATTATTCATATATTAGATATTTATCTAGAACTATATATGTATAGTAGTATTTTTAATATATAAATAATATATATAATATATAAATATATAAGATATATATTAACTATATATATAATATAATATATATAGTAATATATATGGGCATAAAATATAATATAATTATATATAATATATATAATATTATTTAATATTATAATATTAATATATATATAGTATAATATAATATATATATAGTTATACTAAATACTATATATATAAATACGAATAAATATGTACGCTTTAATATTATATATATCAATAATATTCTGCATCTACTGTTCTCCTCCAAGACTGTCGGATAAGTGCGAAACATAGCATTAGAAAAGAAAAGCAGGTAGAAAAATACAAAAGTCGAAAAGTAGCCCGAGCTACCGATCCCTGTTCCATTAATATAAGACCCGTCGCATCAGAAAAATCCTACCCTATAGTCTCATTGGGAACACCCCTCTACCATGAAATCGTGCTAGTTGTATGGGTTCATCCCTTTGTATCCCAGGTGTGGCCACACCATAACCCCTCACAAAACCCCGCCATTCTCTCTTATTATGCCACCTTATCCGCTTCTTGTCAACCTCCATTTCTCTCCTTCAGATACGTTACTACTCAAATCCACTTTTTTTCCGGTCTCCCCCCGGTCGGTTTTCAACACACTCGCACTATACATCCGCTTAACAACCGTCTATCATCATCCTTTCCACATGACCAAAAACCATCTCCTCAACATACTTTCATTTTATTTCTCGTACCCTCTTTCATCACAACCACATCAACTCCTGCTAATAGTTCATTCCCTTCTTATTTTACAACTCTCACACCTAGCATGCCCCTAAGATTGTCCATCCAACACATTAAACTTTAGATCTTATACCTCTTATTCCAGATAGTCTCACTACGATACAATAACACAGGTAACACCATACCGTCATGTAAGACCCTACTAGCGCACTAAAGACTTAGGCCCTTTACATCAACCAATGATTTAATACACCACCACTCCTGCCTATCACACTTTCCTACTAAACTCTCATCATCCTTCCCTTCTCATCCAACTATATCCTAAATATTAACTCAGACACTTTTGCCAGCTGCTCACCATCTAAACATAACTCACACTGAGGGACTGAACCTGCTACTCACAACCAAGTAACCTAACTCTTTATTATCGTTTACTCACCCCTCCTTACACACCCCTCCTGCCAAACTTCTCACCAATCCTCTCAAAATCTCTTCAGATTCGCCACACATAAACCAAATCATCCGATATAATAGGAAACCCTCCACTCATCCCATCATTTCCACACCATCCGTTCACGCCCACCTTCAATCATTCATAACCCCCCATTTACAAAAGAATAATCTCAAAGATACATAACACACCCAGCCTCACTCGCTATAATACTAAACCAATCACTTGCGACGTCATTATTTACACCACGCCCCTATCGTCCACATACTTTTATTCAATTCAACACCTATCACTAACACATATCACTAACACCTGCCATACCGCTTCCCTATTAACTCCCTATCATACGCCTGCGGCAAATCCATAAAACCTAAACAATTTATTCTTCTCTCCTCATTTTCTCAATCATTGCTTTCAATGTAAATTTGATCCACAATCATCCTCTACTACCCCTAAAGCACCTTCTTCACCAATCATCCTTCATCACTTGCCACTCTTCGACCAAACAACCAGCATTATTCGTTCCCTACAACACGTCAATAAACAAATACCCATATTCGTACAGCTTCCCTTTATCTCCCTTACCCTTATATAAATACAATACTGCTCTCCCACATCCCGCAAACTGAGACCCTCATAAAACGCTTATACACAACTCAAATTCCAATCAATCACCACGCCTCCGTTCAATCATTTCACCACTAATTTCATCTTCAGCCTGCAGATTTACCTATCTTCAACTTTCTCAACGTCTACCATTCCTCCTCCTTTCTAATAACCTCATTCCCCCAAAATACCTATTCCTCTTGTACCAGTCCAAACCCACACACCAGTCAGCGATCACCCTCATCTAGCGCCAATATCACAGATAAAAGTTTTCACCACTCCCACCACATCCATTCTTCATTAACAAAATAACACGCATCCTATCATTATTCTATGCAGTCCCCTTATCTAATTAACCTTTGCGCTTCCTCCAGAAGAGCTTCCTATTTCCTGTTCATGTCCCATTCATCCTCCTTCCAAACTGTCCTTTTACATAATTTTCTCTTACGTAAGCATCTTTTAGCATTCCTTTGTTCCTCCATAATTCCAAGCAACTTTCTTTTGAAACTTCATCATGGTTCAGTACATTCAACATCTTCTGTACTTTAACCGCTCGGCCATCACTCTTCATCCATCACTCCACTGTGATCATTCTTACTTCCTACTTAGCACACCCACATACTTCTTTTGCACTCTAACAAGTGCGTCCTACATTGTCCAAGTTATTCAGTTCAACTGCTCACTTCAACTGATTCTTGCAGCGTTCTTACATGCTATCCTAATTACCGGTGCACTAAACTTCTCATCTCTATTTTACCACCTCCTCCGTATCACCTTCCTCTCCATCCAATCCCCACTAACTAATTTTACATAAATCAACATAATGATCTGATAACCCATTCCCCAGCCCCCTCACAGATTTAACACTAATACCATACTCAACATCTACTCCCCAACACAAAATCAATCATACTCTTTCCTTCAGCACTATATACTCTACACAACTCTATATACTATATATAACTCTTGTAATAAAAATTACTTACACACACAACTCTCCCCTCACAGAAACCAATCACCTCCTTCCTATTATTCTCAGACACCCCCAAATACCCACCTGGTATACCATCCCTTATGTCCAATATATATATATATATATATATATATATATTATATATATAATATAATTATATAATTAAATATTTTATTTATATATAGTTAATTGGTATTCATATTAGAATAACTATAGAAAATATATAAATAGTATGTACACGTAAAATAAAATTACGAAATATCAAATAGCCTAGAAGGATGGACTATCGTATAATTTAAACGATCTTTACTATACATAAAAGAAAAAATTTAAAAAACAACCAAAAAAAAAACATTTTTTTAAAAAAAAAACGGGTTTTTTCAAAAAAAAACAAATTAAAAACCCCTTTTTCACATAACCCATATATAATAGTATATATAGGGTGGTTAAATTTTAAAGGCCGATGTTGATTTTGAATAAAACACAAAATTAATTGAATTATTGTCATTTTTTTATTTATGATAATATTAGGTATGGTTCAATCTTATGTATGGAACACAATATCGGCCAAATGGGCCGCCCGACCTCGCGGCTACACCTCATCCGGGATGCTCCAAAATTTCGATGACGCTGAGGCTATATATGTGAGGTTCTATCACCTTAATGGTGCCAATCCGTATCTCGATCCTTTATGCTCTTATTGTGCTGGCTTATCGATCCTACACCTTTTCTTTCAAATAACCCCCAAAGAAAGAAGTCAACGTGTCAAATTCACATATCTTGGCCGGCCCAATTGACATCGCCACCATCGTGAATAACACGGCCATTGAATTTGTCGCGCAAAGAAAGGACCATTGTGTCGTTAGCTGTGTGGCAAGTGGGACCGTCCTGTTGAAACCACATATCGTCCACTCATACCTTCCAATTCTTGCCATAAAAAGTTCGTGATCATCTCACGATAGCGAACACCATTCACTAGTACTGCGCTGACCGGCCGCATTTTGTGAAAACATACGCCCGATCGATGCCGCCAGCCCCATAAACCGCACCAAACAGTCACTCTTTGTGGTGCATTGGTTTTTCGACAATCACTCTTGAATTATCATTCGCCCCAAATACGGCATTTCTGCTTATTGACGAATCCATGTGAGGTGGCAAAATTGTGCCTCATCTACTATGAAAGATGATTGTTCTTCTGATAAATGATCAATCCGACTGTGGCCAGTTTCTTGCCACCATTCGACCACTGATCGACGTGTTGTTATGGTCAAGAGGCTTTAGTTCTTGAGTCATATTGGCCACCTTCGTAAGCGTTTAAAATGCAAGTCTTTATGAACATATACGCGTTCATCAACGACAGAGCTGAAGTGCAATTTTGGCATTTGACGACGAGTTGAATGTGGCTATGGCTCCTCAGCCACACTATCGCGAACAGCAGCAATTATTTTCTGCCAGTACAGCTGTTACAGCATGCCATCTGGTCTTTTCAAGAGCTCCTAACAGACCCGGGTGTTGCTTCAAACTTTTCACTGATTTTATCGATTGTTACCACTATTGGACGATTTAAATTGACCAAAAAAATCACGAATTGCACGATATGCATTGATTTGAGACGCCCATTTCATAATAAGCCTGAATAACTTTAACACGTTGCTCCATTGTGTATCTTTCCATGGTTAATTGAGTGAGTGCTGAAATTGAACTAAATGTCTAAATGAAATGCAGTAAAAAAATTGACGTTTAGGTGTGTTCACATTCAGCATCTGCCCATACAATTTAACCACCATATTATACATAATATATATAATATAAAGATATAATATATATAGTATATATAATATTATATATATATATATAATTAACTATAGCTATATAATATATATATATATATATATAATAATATATATATATAATAAGATATAAATATAAATATATAATATATATAGATATATATATATAATATATCATATATATATACTATATATATATATTATATATCTATATATATATGATATATATATATTATATATACTATATTATCATATATATAATATATAGATAATATACTAATTAAATAGTAATAGTTACCTATTATTATAATATATAATATATATATATAAATATAATATATATATACACACAGAGTGCGCACTATAAACATCAAGGTCCCCATCTACGATAAAAAACGTAATATCAATAATTAAATCTATGCCTACCTATCGTAACTACGTCAGTCTAATCAAAATTAGTATAGAATAGTACAATAATAGGACACCTTTACCTACGGTTTAGTTAACAGAGCAGGAGATTTAAAGTCTATGTTCGAAATGTTCTCCGTCAAGAACAAAGCAAAGTTCTTGTAAGATTTAATGTCAGAGAACTCACCGCCCATCCAATCACTCGCGGTGTTCTTGATTGCAAATGTTGTTTCAATGTGTCAATGTGTGGTTTGGTAGACTCTAGATTTTAGAAACCCCACAGGAAATTAGTCGCATGGTGAGAGGTCGGTAGACCGCGGAGGCCACAAACCCTTGCTGATGGTCCGCTATCCTCGTTGGAAAACGGATGTATTGGTAGTCTTAATGCACAGAGTGCGACGCTATAGCAGGGCCCGATCTTGCTAGAAATAGTCAAACGCTTTTCGTGTAGTTAATCTGTCAGAGAAACTCACCATAGACCCCTGTAGGATAAACATGCGTAATCACAGTTCAGTGAAGAATATTGATGCCGTGTATATTCTGGGTACCAGAAAGAGGCCACCCAAACACCAATTTATAATATCGTGTAATGCATGCAGGGACTCGTGTGGGTATCTTGAGCCCAGTGTCGACCAGTTTGGGGAATTAAACGCTAACCCGACAGATGAAACCCAAGCTGTCATCCTTTGAAAATCGAAAGAGATAACGGGATTCAACATTCCCCACAATACCATTCTCTACCAACCAACTTACCAGTAAGTTACGCTTACACTATTCGCTTGCTTTATTTCATGAAACAAATAAAACTCACACGGTAGGGTTTCATTTTTAACCGATGAAGGATGCGTTGACCTAATCTGCATGATACCCACATGGCTGTGTGTGATAATCTCTGCGAACGTGTACGTCGTAAGATTAGGTAAAATTTTATTGTATTATATCATTTTTTAATACTTGTATAAACCGAGTAACCTCTAATTTTATGTTATTTCTTTAATTAAAAATGCTGTGAAACAACTTGATGAATTACTTATTATTGTAGATGAATTATAGATACTTAGCCAGTTAATTAGTGAATAGTCTAGTATTAATTATTAATGTAGAAAAAAAAGTGTCTCTAACAAATCAACCAAAAAAAAAAAATCATGATTTATAAGTTTAAAAAAATACGTAAAAAAAAATCATTGGTTTAAAATTTATCTTTTTTGTGATAATCAATTCCTAAAATAGTAAATTGTCTTTCACAGTGAATAAATGAAAATTTGTAATTAAACGATATACTGTGATTATTATTATATTAATTATATTATTATATATTATTATTATTATATTAATTATTATTATGATTATCATTATCAATTATTATAGTGATTATGATTAATGATAACTATAATTATAATTATAATTATTATTGATTATTATTATTATTATTATTATTATTATTGATTATTAGAAGAAGCAACATGAAGTAAAAAGAACTAACCTTCTAAAGTAGAAAATACTACAAGAACAAAAATAACATACTGTTTAAGCAAAAAAAAATTAAATTTTTAAAATAAATTCCATTAACTTCTTACATCACTTTGGCTCTTATTTTAAAATTTGAAAATGAACAGATGTGTATAAAAATAAGTTGCTCTCCATGTTCCGTCGTGTTAAACGTCATCCTTATCCCTCAAAACACCTTACCCGCTACTGAAATAAAGCTTTTCAAACTTTGAAGACTCGTAGAACTTTATATATAGTATTCCCTTTTTTACTAATACAATCGTTATTAACCCGCTTTATCCAATATGTTGCTTACAGAAAGAAACAAAGAGCTCACGGTAGTAATTATCTGACCAATTGCCACGTACCTCTAGAAGACTCCCACTTTATCATACAGTTTAAGTAGAATAGTAAGGTGGCTAATGAAAAGTTCCCGTTCCGCCAACACTTTTCCAAAGTTCGGAAAGTTCCGTTCCGCCGAACGCAGAAAATTCGTTCCGGTACACCCTAATATATATATAATATATATTAGATTATATATATATATATACTATGATATACTATATTATATATATATTATATATATAGATAATCTATATATAAATATATAATATATATATATATATTTATATATAATAATCATATATAAAGTATATATACTATATATATATATATACACATATATATTATATAATATACTATAATAATATTATTCGTATTATATATATATAATATATATTTAAGTATATTATATAAAGTATATTATATTAAATATTAATTAAAGCTATTATAAAATTCCTTTGTGACTATTTTTGCCCCATTTATTAGGTGGATAGATTTACTTTCCTTTTTACTTTGGTATTAACAAATCTCATGGACCATTTTTAGATTTATCTTTTATTCTTTATTTTCTTTCAATTGTACATTAATGATTTTTTCTATCTAACCTCTCAGCACAGGACTGTGGAGCTGGAGCCGTAGACGTAATGTTTGGATCAACTCAATAAACAAACTTTATTATAAGAAAAAATATTGTTTAGTTATATATTTTATAGATTGCAAAAAAAAAAAAAAAAAAAAAAAAAAAAAAAAAAAATAAATTCTTAAAAGCTAAGCTGTAATGCTACGAAAGTGTATCAAATATGGCCAAAAATGATAATTCTTATCCAGTAACTTAAACTTCCATGCACTTTTCCTCTCTTTTCAGTTGCATTTATTTAAGCTTCGAAGGACATCTTGTATATTTGATTGAATTATAGTATTAATTGATTATACCGTACTTAAAAAAGGTTGGAGGGCTTTTGTTTCCATTTTAAAGTTAAATATTACTTAACTTTTCCATTCAATACCTAAAAAAGAAGAATAAAAAAAATATTGTGGTTAAGAGGAAGATTGAACCTATCAACTACGATTACTAGTTTAAGTAATCTATATTACTGAATTTTTATTTAGCTTATTTCCTATTCTGACTTCTACTATTCTTTATTTATTCTTAATGACTTTTTTGGGTTATTCCCAGTTATTATTTATTATTATTATTTATTATTATTATTATATTATTATCCTATTATATTTTATTTATATTATTATTATAGATATTATAATATTATTATTATTATATTATTATTCATTATTATTCATTATTATGATTAGTATTATTATCACATTATTATTATCTATTTTATTTTCAGTCGAATAAAAATTCCAAAAAATGATGTTTGAACTAGTGGTGGGTACTAAGATCTGACGATATATATATCAGTGTAAGATATGATTATATTATATTATATTATTATTATTATTGATTATTCATAATATTATATTAGGCATTTAGAAATGGTAGAGGATGTGTAGATCAAATTTTTCATTGAATCAAATGAGTGAGAAATTTATAAAGAAGAATTTTTTTTAGGTTTTAGATTTGCAACATTAATAATGAGAGGATAAAAGTAATAATAGGGCGAGAGCTCTGTGAAGTGTGTAATGATACATGGTGCTAGTATAGGCTCTTAAATAATATTATTATTATATTATATTATTATATTATATTATTATTATTATTATATTATTATTATATATTATTACTATATGTATTATTATTATTATTATTATATATTATTATTATTATTATATGATATTATATTATTTATATTATTATTATGATTATTAGTTGAGAAAGCATGAGAGGAGAAAGTTTTATTTAGGTTCGGACGCATCAGGCGATAACAATAGTTATTAGTATGGAGGCTATGTGGCATGTATTAATGGTATTTGATGTTGGTGGTAGTCTTCTGAATGGAATTAAAAGTACGGTATTTAGTTTGATAGTGAAGCTTGTGTAAGAAATATAATGAGTGGAGGGTGATATGGTTTGATATTAATTATGCAGTAGTGAGGGCAGGGATGTGCGCATGCCTTGGCATATTTATTGAATATGGATGAGGTGTGAAAGAATTTAAGGCAAGGGTGTCAGGGGAGGGTGTTAGACTGATGGAGAATGTAGAGAGCTGAGGGTACTTTGCTTATTGTATTCAGATGATTGGTTTTGTGTGGTGAATCTGAAGAAAGTCTGAGAAGATTGGTAGAGGGGTTTGAAAGTAAATGTAGATAAAGCATAAGTGATTGGAGTAGGTGAAGAGAGTCCGCGGTGTGAAATCATATTGGATAGTAGGCAACTGGAAGAAGCATCCGAGTTTAAATATTCAGGCTTTATGTTGGATGAAAAGGGAATGGATGATGCTGAGTGTAGCAGGAAAGTTGTGCGGGTTATTAAAGTGGCTCGTGCATTCAAATCCTTGATGAATGCAAGGGGACTAAGTCCCGAGTGCGCTAGAGTTTTACATGAGGGTGAGGTTGTGACGCGTATAAATATAATAGTAGGTTAATGATTCATGGTGTGGAATAAGAGGGATAGATCAAAGGTGCATTCTGTTTAGATCGATAATCTTAGGGGCATATTAGGTGTAGAAAGAATTGATAGAATGAGGAATGAAGGTATTAGGAAGTTGCGTGGTGTGACGAAAGTAGTAAATGAGAGTGTATTAAGGTGGTTTGGCCATTTCAAAAGGATGGATGTTAGTCGATTGGTTAACGGTTGTTAAGTAGTGAGGTATGTTGGGAAGCGACCACTTGGGAGACCAAAGAAAAAGTTGGTTGAGTCAGTAAGAGAGTGTTTGAAGAAGTATGAGTTTGGTTCAAGAGAGAGGAATAAGAGAAAATGGCATGGGTTTATGAGTGGTCAATGTTGTGGGTCCTGACCTAAGGGATGAACTCTGATACTGACAATATACCACAGTGTGGTATGTTGCGGTAGGTGAAGCTCTAGGGTGGATTTTGTCAGCGATGGGCCCTCCACTTAAGAGTATGGGGTGGTGGGGCTCTCTTTTTCGACGGGTCATATTCTTCTATTTAACTTCTGTTTCCGGTGCATGTTGGCTCACTCCACCCGCAATCTGAGGGGAGTTGTAGAGATGCAAATGTATTATTATTATTATTATTATTATTATTATTATATTATATGATTATTATATCGATTATTATATTATTATTATTATATTTGATTATTATGATTGATTATTATGATTATTATTTAGTAGATTGTTTGTAGTTTTGAAATTTACACATTTATTATTAATAAATTCTAGTTTAAATAATTTAGGCTATATGTTGGAATGGTAGGGACTTGTTTGGTGTAATTAAATCCTTGGATGAATCCAACTGGATTAAGTCTTGAGTGCTCTAGGTATGTTGTTACTGGTGTTAAGCTGTATAGTTGTGGAACAAGATGTGAAAGTAAAAGATGTATAAGTTTAGTACTCTCTGTTCAGTATGGACAATCTTAGAGCGTGTTTAGTGTCAGAAGATTGTATAAGAAGAAAGAACTGAATGTTTGTGTCTTAGCCGAGGTGTTGCTGTGAAAAGCGTAAGAAATGTCTAGAATAACCGAGTGATTATTGAGGATGGTGGACTATATGAAAAGCCGATGCGATGATATTCCGGTTTGTTAAGCTGATGTACAGTTAAGGTGTTGGGAGAGCAGAAGAAAAAAAGTTTATTCAAACTTAGTAAAAGAATGCTAGATGGAAAGAATGTGAGCGTGACAGAGGTGAGAAGAAAGTGCATAGATAGAGAATGACGAGCAATTTGTAAGGGATATGTATGATGATGGGTGTGCCTTGCCCAAGGATGAAACCCTAATATTGATGAGATGCACATAGATTCCATCAGAGTCTGGTGAAGCCCTTGGTGGATTTTACGCAGTGAGCTTGTACTTAAGAATTTATCTTACATGTCTTCTACTAGTATTTCTTTTCCAGGATGTTGCACACACCACCCTTAATCGGGAGAAAGGCTGTAAGGTAAGTGGATTATTATATATTATATTATTATTATTTATTATTATATTATTATTGTATATTATTATATCGATTATTATTATTATTATTATATATAGTATTATTATTATTATTATTATTCTCATTATTATTCATTTATTATTATCTATATTATTATTATCTTTTAACTTTTCATGTAAAGATACTTTGAAATTAGCACATATTGATATTTTATTTCTAAAGAACTAAAAAAGATGGAAAATTTGAAAAATTACTTAAAAAGTCAAACAAAAAAAAAAAAAAAAAAAAAAGCCTATGGGGTTATCTTTTCATTTCATTATATTTTTAATTGTTTAAACAATAAAAATATTATATTTATTATTTATTCATACTTATAGTAACAGTAGGGTGCATGGGTTTTACATTTTGATGATGATACTGATCATGCATCTTAGCGGTTCCACAAAATGACTGCTGTAGATCATTATTCATGATTATGGTGAATAGTTTGAGTCTTTTTAGCTCGTTAAACTAAAAAAATCTAATATTTTTTAAAACTTATATCCGAATCATTAATAGAAAGTTATTGCGCAATCTTTTTTAATAAATAATCGATGTAATAAAATTTAACACAATTACCTATCTCGTTAAGATTATAGGGAACGTTATTCGTGTTTGCTTTCTATAATTATTCTTTTTTACTCTCAAAAAATAATAAGTGTATATAAGTTTTGTAAGTAGACGCAGAACTTAACAGATTCAGATATCTTAACAAAACTTGTCATAACTTAAACTTAATGGATCCTATTATCGAATGTGAAACATAAAAAAAAATGTGGTAGAGGAATACTATTTATATATAAAAGATTTGGCATTGTAAAAACAAATTGCAGAAGGAGAATATATTTTTTCCGGAAGGCTGAAAAAACATTATCTGGAAAAAAAATATCATATTTAATCAGATTCAGCTACTCTTACTATTATTATATTATTATTATTATTATTATTATTATTATTATTATTATTATTATTATTATCCATTGAGAAAGAATCAACTTGCGAGAGATTCTTTTGTGTGATTGAGATTTACATAGAAATGTATGGTTAGAGTTCTCAAACTGTTCTGAAATCAGCTCACACGGATTTTTATATCTTTTTGTTCTTTCCCAATCGTGTAAAAACCTTCGACATATAGAATGGTCATCTACTTAATGTTTGTTGAAATTTTTTAAACACTGATTTTGGCAATAAATGTAAAGTGTGTGTCTGGTTAGTTATGTGTTTTAGTTTATACTGAAAGGTATACATTATCTCATATAATAGTGTTCTATTCTGATTTCTTCTATTTCTTGTTTGTACTTTAAGGTTATAAGATTTTCACTATTCACCTTTTAAGTTAAGTAAAATAGTTAATATAATTAATGACCCGTTTCAGGTGCAAGCATATCCACATCCTGATCACCGATCTACAGCATTGGCCACCCAAGGAGGAATGTTGTACGTTTGTTTATACTTCCTTCCATCCACCCTACACAATCACAATTCACGAATGCGAGAAATTGTGGACAAATTTTTTTCTGATAACTGGGTTATAAGTTATTACATGGGAACAACTGTAAATCTTGTTGATTCTTGGGATTCGTATAAAGCTGCAAAACAGGCTTTAAACAATACATTAGAGGTATCCATTCATCAATTTATTTTTGTACGAAATTTATTAATTTTACACACATTTCTTTTTAATATTAAAATTATGTGAACTATTATTTACTGCAGAATAGTAATATAAAAGAAAAATCCATAAACCAAGGCTTACTTATGAATAAATTGGTGAAGCAAACGGATCAAATCTTGGCTGATGGACATCTGAATGAAATGAAGGTCCTCGATCATAGTGGTAAAATTTTGAATATTTTGAGGCAATGTAATGTGGTGTTAAGGTGGGTCATTCTTCACACGTCTAGTCTTGCCCTAGCTGGAGGAGAACAGAGCAAAAAGTGTCAAACATTAAGGCAGTTGGTATGATTATAGTTTTATTTTTTGCATTATTTTGACAACTAAATTATTATTATTATCTATTTGAAAATGGTATTTTTTTAATTAACAAGCAAGAAACGATTATTATTATTATTATTATTATTATTATTATTATTATTATTATTATTATTATTATTATTATTATTATTATTATTATTATTATTATTATTATTATTATTATTATTATTATTATTATTATTATTATTATTATTATTATTATTATTTCAGGTAATGGCAGAAATGAAATTGAATGCACTAAGTGTCTTTCAGCTGTTACTAAATACGTCAATTTTAGAATTATCTCTGTCAGAAACATTCAAGAAATTAATTGCCGAGAAGGTTCCGTATTATTATTATTATTATTATTATTATTATTATTATTATTATTATTATTGTATTAAATTATTATTATTATATTAATTATTATTAATTTATTATTATTATTATTATATTCACCTTCTTTCCCCAAGACTGGGGGTAAGGTGCATACCATGCACCGGAAACAGAAAAGTAGTAGAAGAACATTATTAATATATTATTATTATTATTATTATTATTATTATTATTATTATTATTATTATTATTATTATTATTAATGAGAATAAGTTAATTTTTTTATTTCAAATGTGCATGTATTGGATGAGATTATTTTAATAGGTTAAGTATCGAGTAAAAGGTTTATCTAATAATTTATGTTTTGTTTGCAAATTTTTATTTATTGCTATTAATAGTATTTGCAAACTTTGAATTAGTAAAAATGTTGCAAAGGTAGCAAATTGCTTCTTCTTTCCTTACACAATCCTCCCTTCTTTATTGGGTTAGAGGGTAATCCTTTGATGGAATGTCAGATTAAAGATAAGAATATTTTTCTCTTATTAAAAGATAAGAATATTTTTCTCTCATTATCTTGACGGAAAATATCATCATCGTCATCATCATACCCTCATGTAAGACCCTAGCGCACTTAAGACTTAGTCCCTTTACATCAACCAAGGATTTAATTGATCCAGCCACCTTTCTATCATTCACAACTTTCCTACTACACCCTTCATCATCCGTTCCCTTTTCATCCAACATATATCCTGAATATTTAAACTCAGACACTTGTTCCAGTTGCTCACCATCCAGCATAACTTCACACCTAGGACTGTCCTCAATCACAATCATAACCTTGCTCTTATCTACGTTTACTTACAAACCCCTCCTTTTACACACCCACGCAAAATATATACATTAAAATATGAATATCTTATGTATGTATGTGATGTTCTTATAATATTTTCACTTTATTCAACAGTTTTTGTTAGAGATTTTTTTTATTAAATTATATTTTTTTACAAGGTAATATTTTTCAGGAAAAGAAATTTGAATTTTATCGAAGTCGTGCTCATGGACAAATATTGGAAATTGCTGAAGTTTTTGAGGGATCTAGGTCTCTAGCTAAAGTGTCCAAAAATGACAAACTCAATTCTTGGTTTAAAGATATTGCAGAACAAACACTCAATGTAAACCTCGATAATCCTTCACTTTCAGCGAGGAAGATTATTCAGATTATTCAAGCTCTGAAGGAGGTTAAAGGTAATTGTTTCGGAAATGAAAATTTGCTTCATTAAATCCCCTTTAACAACAGGCGAATCCGAATCAATAAAAATATGACTGACGATGATTCGACGAAGTTTCTCCCTTAAGCAATAGAGAGATTGTGTTCCCGCCATTCACACCAGTAAAATTAAATCAGTGTGGTTCAATCTAGACAGAGTAAAGAAAATGATTTATACTATGTTCGGATTCGTTTGGTGTGAAAGAGTGGGCATAAGGGTGCACATGTTTTCCTTACCGGCTGCTCTCTAGCTGTCATTGTAAATGAAATGACTGCTGAGGTGATAATTTTATTTTTATTTTTGCTGACTGCAACTATGGCTTCTGCTGCACCAATTTTAAAATTTCACATCTCAGACTCTGGCGCTGAACACCTTTCTTTGGTAGTAAAATTTTTTTTTAGCTAACTTTGGCTGCTGATCCCACCAAAATTTTTCTTCCAGCTCAACCAAAAAATTTTTTAGCCATAGTTCTGACTCCGCAGGCCTTGGTTTATCCTTTAAACATATTAATTATGGGGTTCTTGAGGGCTCTTTCTTTGACATTCCATCTTATCTATTCAATAACTGTCACTTCATGGCCTATACACTGTCATACCCATGCCTCAGCCTTACACTATATGATGTTTAATTAAGAAGATAGATTATCTATCGTTCTCGTTGGTTCGAGTTTCGGCTGAGATTTTCTTTGCTTTCTCATAATGTCTTCATTTATTAGTATAAATTTTTGCTTGAGAACTTATTTGAGCGTATTTTACTTGGATAACATTATTTATCTACTTTTAGCATACTCGAAAGGTTTTAAGGGGCTAATCTCGATTTTATTACCTTACTTCTTACTTTAACTCCCAGTAAGGCATTTATCTGCCTAGCCTCCTTTTCCATCCGTCTCTATCCGCGAAGTCACCATTTCTTCTCGGTTCCACGATGTTCGGGAACTGGTACCTCGCCAGGACCTCCACTTCTTTTTCTCCACCTTCCCTCGCCCTCCCCCTCCCCCTCGGTCTGATGCCTCCCGGGCTCCACTCCCAAGACCACATCGCCAATCTCTCTCCCACCACATCCTCTATAAATGTCACAGCCACCACAGTTGGGCCTTTTCTACTTTTCTATGTTATTTCTCATCTCATATGAATAAGATAAAAAAGGCCCAACTCTTCTCATTATTATTACCTACTATCGTTATAAGTTGTCAAAATAAATTTTATTTAAAAATAGATGCAAATGTGTAAAAAAAATGTTTTGGGTGAAATTTAGCTAAAATAGAACTAAAGTGGATTTTATTTCCATAATTGATACAATTTATTAACATATCGTCGATCCAACGCCTTTTCCACGAAAAGGAAGATTTCTTGTTTTGAGGAAAGAGGGTTTAAATGTTCTCAAAGAAATATAAAATTAAAAACTGACCAAGGAACTTAATCGGTCATGTTGGATATTATTATTATTATTATTATTATTATTATTATTATTATTATTATTATTATTATTATTATTATTATTATTATTTTTATTTTTATTATTATTATTATTATTATTATCCACTAAGTGTAAGGGAGTACACCAATACCAATGATAGGTACAAAACGTACTGCATCGAGAACTCGAATACAACTGATATTTTGCCTGAAGTCAGAGGTTTAAATAGCAACCCGACTTCAGTTCTGGAATCTTCTACAACACAAATATACTTTCCAATTCAGTACAATAACTCTGACACATTTCGTTTTAGGTAAATAATAGTTAGTATAACATATATTGTAAATTTACTTTTCTTTCAATTTTGTTCTATACTTTATTTAAGAAATATGCTCTGCGTAGAATATAGAGAGTATATTATATAATAAACAAGTAAATGGAGTTTAAAACTGAAATTGCACCCCTTTTAGGGGCCCCCCTTAATAATGTTTGATTGAGCTAAAATTTTACCAGGACCAGTTGTACATGGACTGGAACAGTTTTGAGACTTTGGAGGTAGAAAATGTTACATTTCAAATTTTCTAATACAATTACTTGTAGTATTTTCATATTTGTTTAAAAAAAAAATTTTTATTCTATGTTTTTCTCTAAGAACGTTAATAAAAAAAAAGGCTTTGTTGTTCGGCTGGCATCATGCTGAAACTTCGATTGAATAGAAATTAGCACCCCCTTAAAGTATCTCAAGGTATTGAGAAAACTTTCCTTCTTTTTCCCATAAATGTTCAATTATGAAAAGAAAGTAAACAAGCCAAACAGCAAAATATTGAATTACACTTGTAAATATTCTTCGTCTTCTTTCAGACTTTCACGATTTGGATTCTTCTGCTGGAATAGTTCAGGCTGTTGAAGAAGTTGTTCGTGATCTCCAATCTTTAGTTAAAGTTTCAAGTATTAATGACGATGACTTGGTTACCCTTGCACTTATTTCTGATATTTCCTATGCTTGGAATTTAATAGAAGATTTCACACAAGTTATGCAAAGTAAGATTATATTAATATTATAATATATATATAATATATATATATATATAATATATATATATATAATTATATATATATATAATATATATATATATATATATATATATATATATATATATATATATATATTATATATATATATATATAATATATATATATATATATATATATATATTATATATAATATATATATATATATATATATTATCCTTCCTTGTGAATAAAGAATAAATGAAATTGTTGAGTTTAGAAATGATGAAACTTCCAAGACAGAAGAGCCTTTGAAAAATATCGAATTAAAATATTTATATCGCAACAATTGATTTGAAAAAAATTTTGAAAAATTAAAAATAATTATTAATATTAATCAACGTCAAATTTTAATAACTGTGAAGTAACAAATGATTTATTGATACGTGTTCTTTAGAAAAAATATAATTATGACAAATGACAAAATAGATTTCTTTTGCTTGAATATTGATAACAATTATATCATAGAAGTTTGTACAACCTTGACACCAGAATCAGCTAGTCTCGCAAATGGACTCTCGATTAAACAGGCTAGGGGCTCGGAACATCCTACAGTTTTTTGTCTTCACTGCACAATGGTGGATTATTAGCGTTTCAAAATATGTTTTCAAGGATATGCCGTACAACATATGTGTTCTATACTATCTGATAATAATAATTAATAATAATTGGAAGGTGGAAATAATAATTGGATAGTGGAAAAATTAAGTGTTATTAATGTTTATTGATGATAATAGTGCTATGTTGAAAATATTAAATAAATTAATTATTAATATTAATAATTATTGATTTAATATTATAGTATAATATAATAGTGTTGTTGGTGCTGAAAATAATTAATAAATTATTGGTATTAATAATTAAACTGATGTTTAATATTAATTGATAATAGTGCTAAGTTGATGAAAAATTATTGTTAATGATGGTAGTGTTAATGTATATATATTTGTATATGTATGTATGTGTGTATTTTTATGTAATGTATAAATGTATTTTTTCTTTTTAGTTATTTTTATATTTTATTTAAAAACGATAGGTGCTCAGTGGTAGAGCACTCGCCAATACAAAGCGAGGGTCCAGGTTCGCAACTGGTCGGGTGGGAGAAGTGAGCTATTCTTTCCTTGGGCTTGGCTTCGTCCTGCTCGACGTTAAACGAGTACACCTCCTCCTTGATGAGGCTCTGCCCGTGAGTGACGGTGTTTATCTTTTAAAAAAAAAAAATAATAATATATATATAATATATATATAATATATATATATATTATATATATAGATAATATATATATATATATATATATAATAATATTATATATATATATATATATATATATATATATAATATATATATATATAATATATATATATATATATATATATATATAAATATATATATATCCATATATATATATATATAATTATAT
>JABUQX010128572.1:0-40000 GCA_015478945.1 Trachelipus rathkii
TTAGCTGAATTTGGGCAGAAGGTTGGGTATGCCGCTTCTCATGGTAACAGTATTTTTGTACATTGGTCGGGTTGAAAGGATGCTCCATATGTGGTATTGAACTAATTTCAGTGATTATGTAGGTTCTATAGGTTATTACACGCAGGTTCTTTTGGAAGTGTGAATATTATAGTGGGTTTGGTTTGGGAGTTTTGTGGGTTGATGTTTATAGTATTAAACTATTTATTGAAACGTCTGCACGGTGGCACGTAAAATTTTAAAGAGCTAAAAGTAAAATTGAGTAATTTTGTGATGAGGTCTTAATGTCCTATTTATCATGTTTTGAATGCTTTGATTGATACTGATATACTTCAGAACTTTTAACACTTCGATGTAGGAGAATCCGGGGAATTGTATGCTATATGAGTGACTAGCACTTAGTGGTGTCATTGGGGTAGGTGAGATTGTAAGATTGTTTCGGGACGATGTGTGATAAGTATTATCTTACATTGCACAATCCCTCTCTGAAATGTGAGTGTCATGGACAATTTGAAGCAAGAGGCAACGAGAGTCCCGCGCGGTTTCGACGCTTTCCTCCGTTACGGAGACAAACTAACCTGGGCTCCCGTATTAAACTGATGGGTCGTGCAGGTGGTTTTGGGGCTGTGCTTCAGCGGGTCAGTACCATTCAAGCCTTAGGTCGTGGTCGTTTAAACATCCCAACCTATGGCTCGATCTATTGCGCTATTGATTTTCTATTAGTTGACTTGGCGAGAATCCTTCTATGTTTTCGCGACGTGACCGTTGCGATGTCATGAAGGAAAGAGTGGGGGAGCGGATTGGCGACCCTCGCACAGCGGTTGTGAGGGCGTTCTGTTCGGGATTCTAGCGTCGGTTTGCTTCGTCGCCGCTATAGGCTGTGCGTGCGGGGCGTTGGCGGTCGCTAGTTATATAGGGTATATAGTTAGCTAGTTTCGGCTAGTGATTAGCTATTATGACTGTTTAGTCGGTGAGCGTGCCGCTATGACGTTGTGCGTTGTAATATCAGTTTATGATATTGTATATTAGTGTGTGTGTGTGTGTGTTATGTGTGTTGTTGATGATGTGATATATGTATTGTGTTGGTGTGGTGAGTGAAAATGACAATTTACGTGCTCGTTTCCACACCACCTGGAGGTAGAGTATTTAGTGTTTTTGTAGGAATATGTATATATAATTGTGATGATTTTTCCGTGAATAATTGAGGAATAGCGTCCCATAAATCTAACCTATAAACTCACAAATTCATCTTAACGATATGCACCTCAAGTTAATCAATCACCTGACTGATACCCACTTGACAGAGTTAACATTCTGTTCCCTCTCTCTCTCACATCCGCTACTCCTGGAACCATTTGACCTTTCGTAATTACTTGGAGTTGACCTACCAATTCTTGGACCACTTCATATTCTTATTTCTCTAAACTCTTGCAATAACATCCAAATAACAAACATTTAAAGGAGGAAACATAATCATAAGAACAAGCAACATGGTTTGGCCTGTATTTCTCATTCCATATAGAACCGGTATTTAACCGGTACAATACATGACCACTTCTACACACCTCATTATTCACTTTTAACAATAAATCAATTAAATCATAAAGCAAACCTCTAATATGACCCGAGGCATTTATGAATTATCATACAACCAAATTTCGGGACTCAGCCTGAGATCCAACACAACTCACATTTGCATTACAAGAAACTCTTTCACGAAAACTCACTTCGTACAACAAGACGGTTATCATCGTGTGTGGGTATAAACCAATTATAACAACTATAACATTCACAAAATATCACACTCATTAAGACACCTTATAACACATTACAATAGAGTTGTTAGAATACTTCAACTAGGGATTCTTCGGGCTTAGACAATAGTAAACCTGGCTAAGTTCATTCAAAAAGTTAAACAACATCTCAAACAACCCAAGCACATGCCACTTGAATTCCCTCCTTTACCAACAGAAACGGTATCTTCCCCCCTAATAAACCATCAGGTTACAGTCTTAGTTAGAACATGTGCGAAAAATTTCTAGAACACATCCACCTTCACCCCGGATACCAGCGCAAATAAAAAACAAAACTCAGAAAAATTACCAGGTTGAACACACATCCATACCAACCATATGCACAACACCTACATCTGAAGATTTAAGAAAGCATTTAAATCACTTCAAAATCACAGCGAAACAGGATCCATGACTAAAATATCCAATTTTACACTTAAAACTTGGTTGCAAAGAGACCACATTCTCTAATGAGAAGTAAAATTATTTAAAATCATACACGTTTCAGGTGGGACTTAGGGCAATAGGCTGGGACCCCTATCTGGAAAATTAGCCAAGACATATCAATGCATTCGCAAAAAATCAATGAAGCCACGGAAAAAGACCTATCTTCCACCCTCCTCCTAAAACATTCCAAGAAATTTGCCAAAGGCAAAACTGCTCTGGCTTTGCTCAATTATTTGGTAAAATCGCTAGAGGAATTATAGGGTAACGAAGAAGATTTCAGCTTCCATTACTCATAGGGACTATGTTGTCAAAATATGTTTTCGAAAAAAGCAAACACACATACTACAACTACAGGAGCAACTCACAGTGTCACCCATCACATACACAATAAAAAAAGGGTGAAATATTGTCTGTGTTCATAACGCCTTAGCAAATATATGTCTATGGCATAAACGACAGAATATAGAGCATCAAACTAACTTTAGCGATTACGAAGACAATAACAGTTCCTTCACCCGCGGTCACAGCAGCAAGGATTCCACACAATTCTTACTCACAAAATCCTCACTTTCCCTTAGACATATATGACTAATGGCTCATCGCATTTTCTCAACCAATTACAAGTACTTACGCTTTAAGAGTAATTATAAACAAAAAATCTTACCAATTTCGCTCAAATTTCTTTAAAAATAAGCGATCTCATAATCTTATTAACATACATGAAAGGCTTGACTTTATTACTTTTTCATTAAGCTTATGTCTGTTATTCTCCCTTTGAAGAAAATTTATAAATTAAAATGGTGACATCAGTCTTTATTTCCAACACAAATGAGTAGGGTAACATAACGCCAAACAAAAACTCACCATTAAAGAATAATTGGGTTATTTCATCTATTTGAATTTAGTGGGTTAGTCTTCCACACAGCATGACAGCACTCCCCTATCAATCCTCATCACCTTACTTGGTTAACCAATGAAGGGCTACAAATCTCCCCTGGGATTTCAGAATAACTCTGAAATTCACAATCCCGTACTTATTGACGGAACTGAAACCTTCAAACGAACCCTATGAACCATATAGAAACAGAAACCACCAAAACCTCACTTAAGGATATACGCTTGTAACTAATGAACGTCTATGCCGCCACATCGTAGTGACTGAACTGTCCGCTCAACGTCCGCGTGTACAAAGAGACGTACACCTCAGGAACCTCTCTAAACACAATCTGGTCTTAGCAGAATTCGCCACTCTGCTTATCTGCTCTTTTATATTATTAAAAAAAATATACCGGTTCAAATTGGGAAAACGGAATCAAAATTCCCACTAACTTTAAACAATCTCATTTAAACAAAGTCTAGACAAAGCTATTATGTCACTGCATTGGTTGTCAGACTCTTCACTCGAAATCGAAAACAACTATATGGAATTTCCAAAATTTCTCATAAAAAATTGTCGATACAGATTATAAGGACTGCCAAATTACACCCCACCCAATAAGCCATTTATCTTACACGATGAACATCACTGCATACTATCTACACACACTATAGAGAGATGGTGGGGATTCATTCTATAAGAAAATACGTGTCCATATCACCACCTTGTACAAATTGCTCATCGACGACCTCCAACAGGGGCTAAATACCCAAACTTTCTTATTCTTTGCTTCAAATTCTATTAACAAGCAAAATACAACTAATTTCTGTCTCTCTACATGGTCATGATTACCATAATCATACACATTATTACAACGCATACTCTAAATATCTTAAAATGAGAAACCAAAATTATCAATTTTACTAAAAAAAACCAGCTTCCAAAATTATTACGCTAGAGGAAACGCTTTGTCCAATAGCCAAATCGCCTCAAGTCGGAGCTTTAGATACTAGGTTACCACTGGCAGCGGAGAGACTCAATCGGGCAGCATTTTATAAATACAGTTTCATAAACATAGACAAAGAATCACAATCTCCATGGGTATTACTATTATTGATAGTAATCTGCAGGGCAACAAATAAAGAGCAATCGCTTATATAACTAGAGGATGGCCCTGCTCTCCGAACGTCCCCGCCCGATTTCTCTAATTTAAAACTTTTTTCTTCGTAACTTCGTGGAAAACCGCCCGCGGAGGGCGGCATTGCAGGCTTCTGGATACCTAGTGTGGACACTCCCAATTAAGGTGGGGCAGGGGGAGAAGTAAGTAAGTATACTATTTTATAGGGTGGCATCTCATATATTTATATATATATATTATATATATTATTTATATTATTATATATATTTATATATATATATATACTTATATTATAATATATATATATAATATATATACTAATATATAACTGGGACCGTCAGGCGGGGGGGGGCATGCCTTCCCACCCCTTATTTAATTAGGGTTGGGCAGAAATAAAATTTATATGAACTTATAATTCATGTTTGCGAGACCGTTATTCTATAGGGTTAGGGATAGTAGAACAAAAACCTAGAATAAAGTACAATAACATTAATTACGGAAACTTGAGGGTAGATACATGAAAGTCAGTTAATTATAATTATACGCATACATAATTATTTTTTTCTTATTAATATGTTTTTGTTTTTATACCTATATTGGCTTAAAGTCAACTACTTTGTGGTTTTTTGTAGAGGCATGCTTGGGTTTCTGGGGACTTATTTCGATAGATTTACTTTTCTTCAGTGGGTGGTGCGCACATTAAGTTTTTGGCGGCTGCTCAAGAGACATTGTTTAAATCTATATCACTCAGACTCTTCTAAAATTCTCTGATAATTCAGCTTCATGCGTTATCAAATTATAAAACATATTATTTATATATTTTAATAATAAAGAATCATATTAAATAATTATTTTTTTATGTATTTACGCATTTATTTTTTTATTTTATATATATTTTACTATATCATTAATACATTTTTAGTTAATATATATATATTATAAAGGATTATTTAAGCATAAATTTATATATTATTGAAAAAATAATAACTGATTTATACATGCATTTTGTATCTTTGAGCGCGCGATAACAAATTTTTCTGATATTCCCTCATTAAAATTTTTTTGTTTCAATTTATAATTCAATGTAAAATTTTCACTCTGTAATTAATATTTCCAACATTTAAGGTTTTAAATATAGACTTTACATTTTTACTTTTTATTTAGGTTTACTATTTACTCAACTCACTTTGACTATGTCTAAAAATCTTATTGATAGAACTCTACTAGGCTTTGGGTGTTTTTTGTCTTTAGAAACTTTGTTATAATATATAACCCAAAATTTAGCAAATTTTGAATTCTGAAATTTCACTCTTCAATTCGCCTGTGAAGTCTCTTCCTCCTCTTTAAAAGTGAATTTCTAAGACTAAACGCCTCTATAATAATAAACAATTTTTAGTATAGTTATCTTGACATTCTGAATATAAAAAGTTTATTATATTACATAACGATAACTAATCTAACTTGCATATTTGCTATATATATCTTTGTATAATGATTTTTATTATCAACTTATATTTCTAAAGTTTTAATATTCTTTAATTCGAAGTAATGGTATTACAGTACTATAAATAATAAGTTATTAGTAGGTGTTTAATTATATCTACAAATTATAAGGTGTCGTTGAAATGGTATATATTTAATTTTTTAAATGTTATACTACTATATGTAAGAAGTAGAATTTAATATTCTTTCTATGCTTACATATTGTCTCTTTTATGCAATTACTCAAGTTATTTTGAGAGTGGTAAGGTTGAACTGATTTTCGTAATTTAAGTTAGGAAACGACTCCAGTTTAGTCGTCGTCAGAGAATATGAACATAATCGTTCAGATAAGAAATGCACATGCATTGATACTCACTTCAGGGACAAATTTTTAGCACTTCTTAGATATCATCTATTTAGACTTATGCTGAGCTCACGCTCGTCATATTGGACACCTGACTTTTCAAGGGACCTAAAAGGTACACATAAGAAGAGCTTTAGGTACAAATGGGCAACCAGGCGACGAGACCTCAACATATGGGTGGTTCGTCAATGAAGGGTTATCCTGTCCAGGCTGGGCCACAACCATGCCCTAGCAAACCGCCTTCCTCCTTATCATGCCCTTGTTCGCTCTGCAAACTCCACACTTTTCTACTTCAGCCCACATCCGTGGTTTCCACTGACTTCAATCCCTTATCTCTTCGGTCTCCCCAGCCAGGTCGGCTTCCAACACTCCACTATACAGGGTCCGTTAACCAACGATAATATCTCTTATCACATGACAACCATCTTAACATACTTATCATTTACCTTCTCTCATTTAGCCCTTTTTCACACCAACACACTCTCTACTAGTTTATTTCTCTTTCATACTTTCTCACACTAGCCATCCCTAAGATTGTATCCATACTGACACATTGAACTTTAGATCTATAGCCTACTTAGGTAACAACATAGTCTCACTACCATACAATAAACCACAGGTACAACATACCCTCATGAGACCCTAGCACACCACAAGACTTAGTCTTTCTTCACCCGATCTTAATTGACAAGGCACCTTCCTCGCACTCAAAACAACATTCCTACACAAAAAAAACTGACCTGGACACAAGTCGTCGTGCACTCTATCGTCATAATATCATCATTTCCTCTATCATACAATATATTACACACTCACGACCTTGTTCTAGCTGCTCAATCCTTTAACATTTAATACTTCCACTAGCTTGCTGTTGTCATCACTCACAAAACCAATAACTCATGCACTTTTGACTTCACTTTCCTTTCTTAGTACACTTTACCTTTGGAGTTCAACCACCCTTTAAGTCTGGGTTCGGAGATATTGTCATGGCCTACCAAAATCTCTTCAATCACAGCTCCTCTCATATCAGGACCAGAACAGAGGTCCACACCACGCATATAATCGGTTATTTCAAACGGCACATTCATCTCTCTTCACATTCTCTAGATATTTTCTTGGAGGTTACATACTATTTATACTAACCTCAGGGTGCTAATCTGCATAACCCACACTGTATTTTATAACTTTTCATTTTACCCCCATCACTGATGTGAATACATCTCCATTAGGGACATATGAACAGTCTACCACTGACTTTCTTATCTTTTTCGCTATTCTCATAGGATTTTCAACATATTATTTCTATTATCAGTATTCTCATCTCATTTTATTTTGCTTTTTCTTTCGCCTTCATTAGTACGTGCATTAATGATCAAGTTTTCGTTTTGATTTACATTAAGCGGAGTAAGTCTACTCAACAGAGTTTTGTCATCTATATTCACACTCTACATGGTCTTAATCACTAATAAAACAAATCGGGAGTCTACAAAATAATCATGCCAATAGGAAATTGGCTTGTCACGCCTTTCATAAATTAACAACGTTAACTCAATCTATTAACCATGTATTCCGCAATTTACATCATATTTTAAATACCTAAGATCTTTATTAGTCAATATAATCATTCTTGGTTACTTAAAATATTTTATCTCACATATAAAAATAATTGTTATTTGTTTACAGATAATTTATGAATAACAACTAATCGCTGGAATAACTATATCGCATTTTAACCTTTGTATATTTATCTTATAAAATATTAGTCATTCATTTATTTTACATGTTATTCCTGCATTAATTGATTTTCAGTCTCACTCTTATTATATCGACCAAATATTTATATTACTTATCTAAAGAATTTATTCCTCAACACTCAAATGTTATATATATTTATTCATTTCTATAATATTTATTTCATATAATTATTTAATTCATTTTTTTTCATCTTTTTCTTACTTAATATATATTAGAGTTTATTTAATTTAACCTATACTTTGACTACATCTAATAATATTATTAGTGAAACTATTAAATACGAATCTACTTATAATAATTAAGATCATTTTTATAATCAAATCACTATTACATAATAATAATCATTCACAAAAAAATCATGATGGAACAGGTGTAATTCTTGATAAATAATATACTTAACGTAATTAAATAATTTTCATATAATTAATTAATAATGTAATAGATTATATTAATAAAATTCTATACAATCATTTTTTACAAACCTTAACCCTTAATTAATTCAATAATATCCTCCTTACTAAATATAACTACATCACAAATTATACTATTTATGTATTCAGTGAAGAAAAAGACTAGAATCACAATCTTCCCAAACACCTTTCATTATTTAGGGTGAATTTACCCAATCTATATTCATAGTTACTAGTATGATCATTATTTTTGATAGAAAGTAATATGTCATCATTAGAAAGTAATGTTAGCTATTTCACTCACCACTCACCTCACTCATATCTTCCTCCAATAAGCTTTCATTTCACTGCCACAAATCACTTCTCTTCTACATTATTAATTTTTACTGAAACCTCCGGGGAAATCGCAGATTACACCTTGATTTATATATTAGCCTCACATTATATACACTTAAAATTTTACGCGCTTTTCCTTCGAAGCAAGTTATCACAATTTTCGCACTATCGCTATGTTCCTCATTTCGTGCTTCTAATCAAACATAACTGTCTGTTCATCTTGGTTGTTTTGTTTTCCTTTAGAGATGAATGGGGATTAGATCTTTCCAAACACATTCTTGTTTTTCTCTTTTTTATCTGACTAATAACTAGGAAAAGATTGGCTATGTTTCTGATGAAAACTTCATCGTTTAGTTATTTGGCGGTTTTACTAATTCAATTCTTAACGCGGCTACTTACTTACACTTATTTTTCTTTGGTGTCTTTTATATGAGTAAATGCTAATTCTGCATGCCTTCTGAAGATTTGATATTTTGTGACTAATCCCTGTAATTTTGATATTTATATCTATATATTTACTAATATATTTCTTTTAACGTTTAACTGTTAAAAAATATTGTTTAGATAAGAATATAAATCTGAGCAGAGTGAGAGAGTGATTGATTTGTGGTGTTTAGTCTGAAAGGGTAAATTGTAATTTGAAATTAGCTTGTACTAGTGATTATTTAATGAATCTAACAAATAATGAAAAAGGTCTAAGGCTCGTGTATTTGACTGATTAGTAACTAGAGTTATTGTGTTTATGTTGATAATTGTCGTGTTATGTGTTGATGGCGAGAGTAATACTAAGAGGGGGTAAACGAAGGGGTAATTTGCTAAATTTCTGATTGTAGTTATAACTTGTGGCTATTATGGTAGCTTATGTGGTAGATCTCTTTATGCTTGAAGATGAGCTATACTTTAGACATATTCCCAATTGTTAATTTATAAATATAGTTTATGAAATATAGTCAGGTACTGTGGTGGTTGTAACATATTATGATTACCTAATTCTCATGTATGGATGATCGATATTATTTAGAGTGAGAGCAGGGACTTATTTTACTCGGGATATATTATATATATTGAAATAGATATAAGTTGTTTTTGGAATATTATAAGGAGTTCAGGAGATGGCTCAATGAAGATAGTCAGATGTGACCTTTAGTGAATATTCGAATTTAAGTTTTTGGCGGTCAGACTTACTATCTAGAAAATATTTGTTCGATTAGGGCGGATGTTTCTCAACTATTAGAAGCGATTGAGTTGATTTGTATATAACAGATTTGCCTTGTGAGTGATGTGTTATTTTGGCTTGAGAGAATGAAAAAGTCAGAAAGAAGGTAGATTATTGCTGTTTGTATATCAATGAACTTCATAGATGAAGTTTATGTATAAAGTCGAGATGAAATAAATGCTTAGTCACACCGTCGTTCCACGACAACATTTCTCGGGTCACCTGAGAAGTGAAGAATCTAACTCTCCTTCTCTCCATCCATAACATTGTTTAGTTCATCGTTTCGTCCCCAATGTTGGTGTATAATAATCGAAAAATTAGGGTTTTAGATTTTTCGTCTTTTCGGGAAACCCAAAAGAGTGATTCTCCGTTAGAGCATAGGCAACGGGTGGATATATGGTAATTGTCTGAATGTGAGTAATATACATTTCATAATAGGATCATCTAGTTGAAGTTATTGTGTGAGGTGATGGTAATTGTGGGGTAGAAGATGCGAGGGAAGACACTCAGTTGATTGAAAAAATTTATTTTGGGTACTGTTAATAGATAAAGGGATGCGTTTCACACTGTTAATAGATTATATGGGTTGGACATTGAGGAATATGATTACTGGGGATAATTAATGCGTACGCATATAAGTCAAATCATGTCCTTCGGCAGTTAAGCGATTATTTGATATATGTAATATATTTAAACAAGACTTTTCTCTCACGATGTGAGAAGGAAGAATAGAAGTTATTGACTATCCAGGGAGACATTCAGGGATGGCAGTTTATGTGTGTATTGTTTAAGGGGTAGCTATTTTGGAAAGAATATATAAATAGTAATGTTTGGAACGGTTTAGTCAAATAGAATAGTGGAAAGTAATATAATTTGGAGATAACTAAATAATATCTTATTAGGACATATAAAGCATAAATTTGGAACCGTTGCTTTAAACAAAATTCTTGCAATTAGAACGTCAATAGTGTAGATAATAGCTATGATTAATTATTAATATAGTATATAAAAATTTTTAATTCACTAAAGAGTACAATAGTGGTAATCTGAGAATGTAAATGAGGTTAATTGCAAGCTGGTCTGAGAAAGTTAACACATAGAGGCAATGTTTTGAATAATTGAACTAAATAATATACTCAGTAACTTTGAATATGAGGCTATATATTCGTAATAGAAAGTGGATGATATTGTAGAATAAAAATCAATTATATATTTAGAGGTAGCAGAGTCATAAAGTTGAAGAATGTAAGACTCATTGATCAATTCAACTGACGTTTATTTAGATAATAGAGAGCTATAAATTAGTGTATATAATGTCCTTAAATAGTATCGTATGTGTTATTTTATGCGTTTATTTATTTGATTACTGAGGAGCTATGTTGAAAGAAACTTTGGCTTCTTCGCGACTGGAGGAGTGACCTAGACTCGCTCTAGAAATGTGTGGCATAGTAGCTCGCATGTGCGCGATGTGTTCTTTAGTGCGTGTAGGAGCGAAAAAGAGTGATTTCAATTTTTGCAGGAATCTTACATAACCAGGAACGGGACTTTTCAGTGAAGGTTTGGTTTAGGCAGAGGTTAACATGACGGGAATCGCTTTATACAGAAGGGTAATTTATCGTGAAATAGATCGAGATTGCTACTGGGTGAACGTCTTACGAATTGTTTTTTTGCCTTGGTAGTATTAAGCTATAAAGGTTGACGATTTATATGAGTAATATGCCTTGTTACGTAAAAAGGAATAGAGTGTAGAGTAGATATACTGAGAGCTACATTAGGCTAAAATCTGTGGTGGTCTCTAATAGATCTATTTAGCCAGTTATTGGAAAGGGTTTACAGTCGTCTTGACATGTGCATCAGTGTCGAGAGTTGGCTGAATTATAACATTTAATAGGTGCGGATTTTATTACTTAAATTTATATAGTGTAGTTTCTTAAAATAAGTTGGAAGCGTGTGCCGAGTAGGTTCAAACGTATCAGTTTTGTTCTAGCATCCGGTGATTTTAAATATAATTTCGGTGTGTGTTATTGAAAGAGTCATTAGTTTTGTAGTTGGATTCCGTGTGTGGTGAAGGACTGTGTTTGTGACGCAATGTGACGCATGAGCACTTACATTAATGCTCGTGTAGATAGATTTTTACTTTTATCGCATGTTGTGATTTTTTTTAATAACGAAAATTTTAAATAGTGATTTTTATTGATTTATCTAGCATTCTTGAAATATCTTCTAGATAGGAAATTCAGTAGAGTTGTAGTATTAATTTTTAAAGATGGCAGTGGTACACGAAAAATAGATAGATTAAACACCATTTCAGGGCCAGTTTTTCTAAAATTAATATTCGCCAGCATTTCCAATAGGCGTTTCTGAAGACAAAATAGCTACATTATACTTCAGGCACTCTCTTTTAAAGTTGGAAACTTGAGAGTTGAAGACTCACTGGAGAGTGAATGAAGTCACTGTGTTTTTGCCATTTCATTACACACTTTGATATTTTTACTGTATCGGGTTTAGTGTGGGTTAGGACGGTCTTTGCTTCATATTTATATTAAAGCTTCTCTCTTCTTCTGTGTGTGTGTGATATAATGTGTGATAATTACAATAGTGTAATTGAATGGATGTAGTTAATATGAAATCGTATATTGTAGACATAGGTAATTTAAAATATTTATGTAAACCATTGACTAGAGATAATTAACTCATAACATGGACGAAGCATACAAGGTTTCACTTAAAGGTCTCTACACGGGACGGGAATCGAGACTATTAACTTTAGTATAGTGTAGTATATTTTTTTTTATTTCTTGGTGACTTATATAATATAGGTCAGTATATGAAGTCACACTAATCAACAATACTATTGTATTGGGAGTGATAGTGATTTTATTTTTTTTCTAAACTAACTTTATATAATAATTTCCTTTAGTTTTACCAGAGTTGTAATTAATAATTATGTGAATATACGCTCTACATACTCTAACTCTTCACTACATCTTGAGGATAGAAAAGGAGGATTAGATATGAGTTTAGGATTTAAATGTATTAAATAAATAACCGTCCATATTGTTAAAAATCTCTACCCAATCTTGTCTCAATTATGTTCAGAAAATGAAATACTAGATGAGGAAACTTATTTCATAAATCATTTCTTTGGTGTTCTTATGAACATTTCTGTACATTCCTATTAAAACTTTTTTTTTTTTTTTTTTTTGTTAGTTTTAATTTATTTTGTACTTTTCATAACTAGAAAATATATAGCCCCCTGATTATACAAATGGTTTCAATTTGGATGATGTCTATTGTTGCTCTTTAATTATATCTTATCTAGGAGACTTTGAATTCGGTTAGTATAGGCTTTATATATATAAGAGGCAACAATTGATTTGATAATAATGTAATAATTTATAGATAAGGAGTATTTAATATGTCATAAATAACACATTTATAGAAAGGATAATATATAGTATAGAAAAGAATCAGCAAAATAATTTTTATTATATATTATTTTATGTAAAATTTATATTATTTATTACTAATTTGGTATGAGATAAATATATATTTATTGTGACTTTTTGTATATATCTCATTTTATATAATTGCTTGGTCCAATGATATATATATAATGGGAAAATTAATGTATTATCATATATCGGGATTATAATATCCGTGGAAATTACCGATTATGGAGTTCCTTTAAGAAATATCGATCTCACTTCTCTAGTGTGGCTGATATATATCGAATGGCGAATATGAATTACATATTTTGTAAAAAATTGAAATCAGCTGTTAAGTATGATTGATTTTGTGCTGATGATGTTGAAATATGTGATTGTATAAACCTCTATATTATTCAATAATTGTAAAAGATAATCAATCCTCAAGGTTATCAAACTTCTCTTACTAGTAAAATTAACCTATTATCTTATATTAGTATTATAGTATACCAGTTATCGTTATAATATTTATGAGTTTCGTCTCTCACATACTACTATCTTATAATATACATCCTCTATAATTCTAATTACCATAATATCATTAATCATATAATAACACTCTATATATATAATCTCTATATATTTAATTTCCTATTTTATATCCTTTATTAATTTATTTATGTTATACATTTTAAACTCCTTATTCTTATATTCATTTTTGGGACTTACTATTTGCTTTTTTACAAATTAATGAATATGTTTTTCTTTTTGAAACGGAATGATGGACACCGTTATGGTCTTTTCTTAGTCTGAACAATTCGAGAGTCTGGGCATACAGAGAAATTATGGAAAATTAATTCACCTTAACAAACTACTCATTAAATTGGTTAATTCCATTGTAAATATAATATCGATATTAGTTTATACAAATTATAATACATATATTATAAATAAATTTAATATACTATATTTTATATATTATTATATTAATAATACATAATTACCTCAAATATCCTGATTTTATCAATAATTACTTCTCTTATTTCTATCTCTATATTAATAACTGGCGCTCTTAACATAGTAGGTTTTGTGGTATTGGGTTATAGTTTAAAGGTTAGGTGATTTTTCATTAAGAAGTCTGACTAATGAAAGCATGAAGCACACTCGGAAACTCAAGAATGTATTTCTATTTTGGCAACGTAGTTAGCTACTAGATAAAAACTCTCAGGTTATAATCGCGTTTCGAATTTTTCTTCTTACTACGGCGCGGCTCTATATCTTTCATCATTAAGAAATTTGGCAATCTGCTTTTTGATTCGCTTTCTTAGGGTCTGATAAACTTATTTCCTGGGCGAAGGTGCGAAAACAATGAATTATTCAGAGCATTCGTCTACACTCGCACTATTTAGGTACGGTCTTTTGGTCGGTCAGAAACATAATTTCGTAATCTTTTGGACTCTTCACGTGAGTGGTTGGTAGAATCCTTTGAACAGGGTCCTAACTAGTTGTATCAACTTTAATTATAATTTTCTTTTGGGGCCCATCACGTGATTTACGAAGACTCCTATACTATTCCAGAAATAATTCATGAATCAGACAAAACAGATGGCACTGTAGAAATCTTTGGTTGTTTATTCCTCATATATTCAGTGGCCCTTAATACCAACCAAATTTTTTAATTACAGAAAAAACAAACATAGATTTCAAATTATAAATTCATAACACATTCTTACCAGGAGGCTCCCTACTTTTTTATAGATCTATGTCCTTTTGTTGAAATTTTTCTACTGGCGTCTCTTAATTGTTGATGGTAATAGGTTAACTTGCACACACCTCTCATTTCAGGACCAACTTTCCTAATAGTAATCACCATTATTCTTAAATTATTAAAATATGTGAGTTTTGAGCTACCAATTGACTCATACATACATGTTGTTCCATATTTATAGTGAATTTTTCTTATAATTTGTGTTTTTTTTTTTGAATAAACAGTTAACGTTATTTTATTTTTTAAAATTAAGGAAATGTCACTGTGTCTTATTTATTTTTAGTTCTTTGGGTTTAAATTTACTCTCGCCTCTATTCTTATCTAAAGTTCCTAAATAATTATTGCATGTTACTTATAAGTCCTTTATATGTATTCTACTTTTTTGCCCTTTATTCATATTTAATGCGTTTCACATTGGCCATTTTTGCATATTTTATTTAGGTATATACTATTTTAGCCGGATGTACCGCTAGTATCGGGTATCGTGTAATCGGTATAATCGGACCGGCTCTTTTGATGGGTCATCAAGGATACTCTGAGTTTAAACCCCTATAGGCCGTATCTTAGCCCGATCACCACCTACATTTTAACTTCATTTGGGTTGAGGACTTATAACTTATGAAAATTCTTCTTGTTCTCAAATAATTAAAATCCTATGTTCGATATGGCGGAAATATGCTAGTACATTTATTAAGTGTATGTTTTTTTTTTTCCTCGAGCGTTTTCTTTTTAACTTAGATTTTAGCGTTTTTTCTCCATTCTCTGGAGATGGTGGGTAGGTTCTAAATTACACTTATCACATATTTTGACAGTCCATTATTTTCATACAATTTTCCTCGAATTTACAATTTTCTACATAGTCTCTTACTTTGAGATAATACGGTAGTCTCTTATCTTTTTTCTTTGTTTTAACATTTAAACTGTGTGAGAGAGCGTGTGAGTGTGCGAGTGTCATTGATTTTCTGGAATATTCAATAGTAAATAATTAGATCCTCATCATCTTCAGCGGTAACAAACGGATGAGATACTTTGTTAGTTTTACTATAAATTTAGGTTTTTAGCATAACGATAAATTTTCCTTCAGAAGTCATGTCTATCTCTATAGGTTTATTTCCTGTCTTCGAGTAGTATGTTCTTGAATCTCGATCATTTTTTTTCTGTTTCTTCTTTTTTTTCTTTCTTTTTATGTGAACTTTGCGTTGCGTGTGCGTGTGCGTTTTGCCGCTGTATCGGCGTGGGTGCTGTATATAGCTAAGAAATTTGCACAGCGCTAGGTTTTCTTTTGACTTTTTGAACAAATCATCATAATTTCTGTGTTTTTCACTCTACTCCTGGCACATTATACCTAGTGCTCAAGCTACCACTAATGTCTACTACTTTCACTTATCTTTACTCTTTCTATGCTTTTATCTTGATCGTAGTACCAGTGGCTAGAATTCTATACTTTACACTTCCTTCTAATCTCGTCTTCTCAATGGGCTTCCCACCTATAAACTTTCTTTATATATTTCGCTTTGTAAGGTGTTGGGAGTATGTGCTCAATAGTATTCAACTAGTCATGACCATTCCTTAACCTTCGTGCTCGAGATTTCGTATACTACTTTCGGATAAACTCCGGCTTTTCGCATTCACCTTCGATGTTTCCTGTTCGATTCCGCGTCTCACAAATTTACTTTTCTTCTTTGTTTAGGCTACATATTTTTTTTTTATAGCTTTTTTTCTCGCTCTAACTTGCTATGGCTACCATCCACATTTGGCTTCTATATTATGAAGAACAGATTTTCAATGCCCCATCTTTTATATTGAATTACCTCTTTACTTACTTTCTATATTCAGAGATTGTGCTGTACAAGGATTGTTCTCTCCATATCTATAATACTTCACGATAGGTTTGCTTTTACGATTAGCGAGAAATCTCTTACAATGTATCTAATCAAATCTGATTGATATATAGAGAGGTTCCTCTCATCATATACTTCTTGTTTACTTGTTACTCTTATGTTGGCGTTTAGGCCACTTAAAAGCTCGAATCATTCTGTCTATTTACATAAACTCACAACCGATTCTGGAGCAATACTGATTATAATTAGGATAACATTCTCAGGATCGTCCTTACTGATCTCTCCGAAACCCAATTTTGACCTCCAAATGCTTCCTCACCACTTATAGTATCTGGCCTATCTCTCTTATTATTTAACAGATATCCCCATTAAACGCCTATTGCTTCAACTAACTCGGTATTACTCCTTTCTGACCTACAACTTTTATTTACACCAACATCCAAAAATTTAATTAATATTCAATATCTTTCTTCTCACTCATCCTAATATCTATCACCATCTCTTAGCCTACCTGCCGAGTTTTACCTCTGACCTCCTTTGTTTGAATCCGTGGTCAAGACATCTCTGAGGTGCATTTTGGTGAAGGTTTGATATACATGTTTATTTCATAACGTCCTCCTTTAATACTCATCGACGTAGATCCCGATCTTTCTCGATTCACTCCTTAGACGACTATACTACAAGATTCTTGACAAAGCTATAGCTCGGAGAGAAACTCGCTATTCATCGTTTTTTATTTCTTCCCCTAACCAAGGGCATCTTGGTTATACAAGACACCTTTTTTTGACCACTATCAGGATGAGAAGGTTACATTCCATTCTTGGAACTAAAATCCTACTTTTTCTCCTCCCAAAAAATCGCATGGTTCGATCAGATGGATAATTGTTTTATAGTTGTGCTTCAAGCCGCTAGAGCCAATGATCTAAATGGGGTGTTTGGTAAAACGGTTCCTCCATACTTGTTCTCCTCCAAACCATCTTAAGGTCATTTCACCTCTCCAGAAAGGTCCGGCGCGCAATTCCTCAATTTCCAACTATTATCGCTCGAAATCGCTCGCAGGGTATCTCTCTCGCGAGCAGACGAGGGGACCGACTTTTTTAATATAACACACACACGATAACAAATGTGTGTTACTTTTTTTCAAAACTCTTTGGTTCTTAAATTCTTAACTCCGACAAAATTCTATGGCTCTTGCCTCATGGAAACTATCTCTTAACAAACTTCCGGGTGTTAAGACTCATTCTCCATCTAATCGGCTCCTCTATTACAATCCTATACTGCTCTCTTATTGTATGTGGTAACTACTTATGCCACAAGTTTACTTCACGAAATTGGGCAATACTTCCTTCCCTCTTTATTCCTCCTCAAAACTCGAACACCCCAGCACACACGCATTTCACAACACACAATCTCTTTGGCGTCTCCACCTCGGTTGTGCTTTCTCTCTTCTTCCCCTGTGACTCCGTTTGTCTGGTTTCCTCTCACCAACTGCCAAGCCAAATTCAAATCACATACTCTCTTCACCTTCTTCTCTTGGTGTCAGCAAATACTGCCCCTCTCTATCCTGATACATTTCTTCTACATTTCTCGCTCGTCGAGAGTTTGTACATTCTTGAAGTGATTAGAATCTTGAGACGCTCTAAGAACATGAGAGAGCTCGAGACCGAAAGCGGATGGATGCACAGGGTCTCGTGAGTTTGTTGTTACGGGGAGGTGGTGTGTTCAGCTGGGATAGTCATCCTATTCTAGCGTGCTCAAAGCTCATTTTAGTTCAAATCCTCATTACGGCATCAATGACTGAGCACTATTACCAGATCTTGTCGCTACGGTGGATATTAGGAAAGCCGCGCATCAATAGTATCACCTCCTTACAGCTTAAATTAATAGATGGTCGCTCACTTTAAGTCCTTCTATTATCCTGACTCTAGACTACAGGAACGATCTATCCGCATATGTTGTAATATTTTTTCTTAAGCACTTTTTTACAGCCTTTCTCAACTCGTCCCTTCTCTCTAGCATCACTCTTTCACTCTGAGATGTATTTAATTATTCATTTCTGATTCAAGTCACAACGAGAGTGTCGGGTGCTTAGTATATGATCTATCTGGTTTGATATAACTTTATCTATTTTTAAGTTGTTCTATAGTTTTTTATGTGTTGTTTACCGCGTTGTTTGTTGAACGGTTGAGTCTCTGTAATGAGTGTGAAATACAAATTCATTTACACATGTTAAAAAAAAAGCAGATATGTTGAGCGAGGGGTATGAGACAGAGACGCGAGGCTGCTCGAATAGTCTCTCAAGCGACCCGTTTTCCCAAGTTTCCATATATCCTAATTATCCCACATTTTTTTGTTAGTACTTTTATTGCATTTTTATCCAAATAAATTTACGACTTCATTTGTTGGTTCTCGCTGATCTTTTTTGATTTTTCGTCGCGACTGGTACTAGTCAGATCATTCTTATTTTTTTCTGTGCTTCACATTTGATCCTTTTTCACTTCTTATATATGCCTCATCTTTATCCTTACTTTATTTTTATCCTTGCTTTTCACTTTTATCTCTTGACTTCAATTTATCCTAATTCACTTGATTTTAGCATTCTACATCTCATTATTTTAATTTGTGATGACATAACACTTCCTCGTTTCTTCTACCTTCACTGTGGACTCCTTCATATTTTATAACCCAACAATATATTTTGCTCACTTCTGTATTTTATAATATTTATCTGTTGATTATATTTTTCATTCTCTTTAGCTTTGATCTATAGATTTTACCATGGTTGTTGGCTCTGTCTCAAAGCTTTTGTGAAATTATTTATTACTTTAAAATTAACTTTCATTCAAATTATACTTTTACTTTATACCTTTTTACTATTCTCATTTCGAACTAGGTATCTTTCTAGTCTATACTTATATTTGAATTAAAATTAATTATATATATTACAACATATACCTTGAGTTTTTACAAAAATAATTCAAAAAAATGTTTAGAAACTTTAAGAAAAACAACTACTGGGTCATTGGTAAGCACCGAAATGCGGTTCAACTGGATTCCAAGAAACTGGAAGTTAATCTTTGTATTATTGAGTAGCTGAAACACTTTTTTTTTCAATTTCTACTTCTTAAGATTTATCTTCCTATCATAGTACTATGGTCTTCATCCTTGTTCTTAGTAATATTAGCTACTTTGATTTTACTCATTATTTTGTTGGGTAGGGCGTGAGGATCTGGATAGGGTTCATGTTGATTTCTTTTTTGTGTGGTATAATAGTTGGTCGCAGATAAAAGGCCAAAAATTTAGCATATAATATAATCATTATTTATTCTTCTCTACTACACAGGTTATACGGTGGATTGTGAGGAATTGGAAGACAGCAGAATAGAATATGTACAGTAAGTTTTTTATATTAATATATTATTGAGCTTTTTGATATACGTCATCTCACATTAGTTGGATAGTAGACGCATAGAGAGAGAAAGGAGACAAACTCATAATAAAAGCCCTTTAGAAAACGTACTGCATCCGTCAAAAGGGAAGAACAATATGAAACAGAAGGATTGAAAAAACAATGAAAAAAATGAGTTGGAATTCATTCCAAGTCAACGGAAAGAAGTTTAAATGTGATCCAATTGCAGTTTTGAATAACATCAACCAAATCACAAGTTCAGAAGTGATGGTGAATACCTGTGGTGGTGGGCGCTTTGGCGAACTGGTAAACATAAAGCCTCATTCCACACTTAATGAGACTCAATTAAAGTAAACAACGCATCTGAAATACATGTTGGAACCCTCTAAAAAGCGGAATGAACCCATGAGCCCCTCATATTCCAGAGATATGAAGAGAGTATTCCTATACAGGGCAGATACCCTACATTCCAGAGAGTAAACTGAGAGTGAGCCTACCTACGAAGCACCAAAGACTCCCTAGTTTCTTGAGGCGCCCTAGAACACTGTGATTTGAGGTTTTCAAAAACATTTTTTTGTTTTGGTTAAGGCAAGGATGTTAATATTGTCTGAGGAAGGAAGGATATAGAAGAAGAGGAAGGTGACGAATGTTAGTAGAAAAGTTAGGTTGGTGTCTGGGTAGAGAGTGTAAGGGAGGGTTAGTGATTTAGAGGGATTGTATGGTTGTACGTTATATCAAAAGATTTGCAAGCATTTTTCACATTGTCTATAGAGACGGGGAAGCATCCCCTAGACGATTCTTGTGGCCAGATCAGCTGGAGAATAGAATGGAAATGATTAAGCATTCGAGAGGCTAATTCGGTCAGAAGTGTAATTACAGTAGTTGTGAGAAGAATGTAGGGATAGTGAGGAGATAGAAGTATTTGATGGGTCAAGTCTCGACATAAAAGATATGTGTTTGATTGGTAAGTGGAGGAGTACTCATGAGATGTAGCTGAGTGAAGAAAATTAGGTGGTAGAGGGTGAAGAAGAGCAGTGAATAAGTAGAAGATAACTTGCATTCCCTGTTAGTTAACATATTTATATTGCAGTTAAAAAAGAAGAAAGATCCGTCCATGTACGGAACAAGTACAATACAAATTGGATTCGAGCGATGGCTTGAATTGCAAGGACTAAGCAACATAATTTGAAAAGGAAAGATAAGAGAATTCCAAAGGAGGGAGATCTGGCGAAGCATTGAGGTGTATACCGGTCATTTAACATAGATATTTTGTGGGATATGATAAAGCAGCATGGAAACACACATACTCTTCAGCTTGGCTCAATTTCTAAGCGGCGGTTTACAAACCATTAATTGAGTATTAAAAATAAGGTAAATGTATGGAATAGCAGGGTTTAGATCATACGAAGACGAAATTTAGCCGTATTTGAGTCATTACAGTATATATTAAGAAAAGGGTGACTGGATTCCAGATGATTGTTAAGTGAGGATGCTAATGAGGTTAAAAGGCTGTAGAAGATTCTAGTAAAGATAATAACACGCTTTGGTGTGCTTATAGTTGTTGTGTATTTTATTTAAAGAAAAGGTAAGATAGAAGAAAGAATAAAGGGTGGTTTCGGAATAGTGTTGCAATTATTGCGTCGGAACCTTCCAAAACATGAGAGGAGAAAGGTGTTGAAGTTGTTTAGTCAATCTCGGAAGTTTGTCTTCAGAAAGATATAATAGTTAGTACGAGTTTGGGTCGTAGAAGGTCATGCATTTGGTTGCTGACTTTCGATATTTAAACTTAAACTGGGGAGTAGGATATTTGTCTTTAATCCGGGCCAACCGCCTTCTATAAAGATATACATCAAAGGGCAAGAATATGTCTTCATCCTCTATTCGACCACAACAAGAAATAATTGAAATGCACACGAGATTACAGGGTGAGGGATACACGTGAGAAGGAGACGGCAGTGAAGACAGTAAGGGAATTAAGCATAGACATCGTCCGGGAGTTTGATAATTTTAGAGAAAACACACTTTGGATTTGAGGCCCAATTAGTGTATATCTTTAGGTATGCACTTTTTCAGTTTGGAGTTAGATAAACAAACTCAGAAACTCAAATAGAGTGATTATAATAGAGGAGGTGAAATAATCTACCGGGCAGTTGTTTAAGTAGATGTTTTTTGGCTTTAAGATGTTGCTACGACGCAGTATTATGTTGCAGTAGTTGGTAAAAACACAGAGGTGTTACATTTTCTCTTCCTTCTATACGATATTTTTACTGACATGAGTCCGCTTTAGGCTACAGTTCGAAAGTCGCTCATTTATACAATGTTTTCATGTGAAAAGCAGAATTTCTATTGCTAAATGAAATGGTGGACTATTGAGAGATGAATTTAGAGGAGATGAAAGAGAAGATTTTTTAACTTCCACATACTTCCGTATAGTGCATATTAATTGTTCATGTGGTCAGCCTGACATAGGGCAAGGGAAAATACACAGATCGATGACAATGGAGGGTAATATTACTGGAGAGAAGTGAAAGATTTAGTTCCATAGAAAGGATTAGTGGACCTCGCTTACATCCATGTGGATAGCAGATTGTACAGTTTCCACTACTATTAATGGTTTAGCAAATACTGAAGCGGGTATTTAATAAGAGTCAACATCAAGCTCACTTAAAGGGTATGGATAAGTTACGATTTAGAAGCAAGCAGATGTTCTCCAAATCGGCGGTGGCAGGACGGAGTGTGCAAGAAACCCATATTGTGTGCAGGATGGGATAGTTTGTTGGAAAGGAGGTTGTGTAATATTAATTGTTGTTTAGCGCTTGTCGGTTCAGACTATATATCGAATAGGAGCAAGTTGTTGGTTTGTATTTATATTGGATGAGAATTGGTACTAGTATTGTTATTATTTTTACAAAGTAGTTTTGTTCATGTATACTCAGATATGGGAAGACGATGGAAAAGTCGATGTAGGTTATTTTAATTCATGTTGAACTCTCGATGTTGATTATATGCTGATTGTTTTCGGTATTCCATATAAACAAATAGATAATACCAGTACGAATTGAGTATTAGATTGATTTTATATTCAGTTTTGTGTAATGTTCTTTAATTATTATAACATTAGAGTGGCAATCTAAGTAAATTATTTCATTTGAATGATTGATAGATTTATAACAGCCATACGTGATTGAAGTGTTAGGAGTGTTTAAGTACAAAAAGCGCATGTAATTTAATCTTTGCTCTCTCGTTTTAGGCGAAACGTAGAAAAAGCTAAGAAATATCGTGCCTTAAAGGTGGTTTCGGTTCTCCCATTTTTGACGGTATGTTTTAATATATAAGTAAAGAGGGAAGGAAGAAACCGAGGGTCTCTAAGGCCAGAACACTCGAGTTTGGCCGGAGATTCTGTAGCCTTTTGTTAGATTCACGCTATCAACTCTCACCGCGAAATGTTCCATATTATCATTAGATTACGGTACACTATTATCCTCATGTTTCATCGGCAAGTTTTTACTTCGCTTTATATTCTGTCGGCTCAATAATCAGGCGAAGTTGTAAGGCTAAGGTGATTCTTATGTCACTTTCTGGGTTGTGAACTAGAGCAAGTTATATTACTTATTGTGTGGGAGGTTAGGAGGCTAAAGTTCTCTAAGCATGACTTAAGTGTATTGAGCTTATGTTGTTGCAATTGCTACTCGCATGTAATGCGGGTAAAGTTCAGTAGGAGAAACGTCTCTGGAGTTCAAATCTAGACATATCTAATGTCATTGACAAGATTATTATCATTTGTCCTTGTTTATCTCTTGTCAACACTGCGACTACTGTCACAGGTAAAAAAAAGGAATTAAGGAGTAAACAAGGAAAAAAAATTAGGACACAACCGGCAGGTCAGATGAGCAAAGGTGAGAACTAAGAACTATCGATGATGTCAAGGTTGTATTCTTATTATAGCGGTGTTTATTGCTAGGACTTTAGTACATGGCTTTAAGTTAGGATATATCGCATACAAAACCTTATTTTTACATTATTTCAATAGTTCTAACCTTAGGAGAGATATGGCAATTATGGATGCAGAAAGTTCCTATAAACAACACCACCCGTTAACACGTCACTCAACTTACAGTCTCTGCGAATTCGTCCGTACAAAAAATCAACATATACTATTTACATTTATATCATACAAAAGTAGTGATATAAATTGTCGGGTTCTCTTGCCATAACTCTCATATTTGATATATTAGTTGCCTGTCCAATTGGCAGTCACATGTTTTTAATCGCACTAAAATAGGACGGGAAGCGTTGAGAAGAACAGTTATATATAAATATATTCTATTAGTTTATTAAAGAGGAAGGACGAAAATTAAAACTGGGTTACTTACTCTCGAGTAGGATTTTTATTGGGAATACGTAAATAGATTAGGTTAGTTTCCTCGCACTACTAAACGCTTGTGGTGGTCATAAAACAATTTTCTTTGGACGCGGCCACAACAATTCACGTTCAAGAAAGAATATTGACGCTCACAGTAATATCTGAGCACTTTTTTAACCGTACACCATTTATTATTATCAAGAACACTCGGGATACTAGAGGTTGCACGAAATAGCTGCCCATGGTGAGACTAATTAATACTTGTTGTTAAATAACCCCTAGTTATCTTTGTCTAATCCGGCATAGGATCACTAATTATATTTATACTCTGTAATATTATTTATTAAAACTCTGTATTTAAGTCCTATATTCTTTCTATCCCTGGTAGTTCCCAATGAATAATTCCATGTTTGTGGAAAACTACTTATTATTATCTTGTTATAGCTTTTCATGATTTTTATGGTATGGTTTTAAAAAAAAAACCAAACCTAAAAATATTTTTGTTTCTCTCAAAAGCCTTCGTACTTTATCTCTTCTCAAAACAAAAAAAACACAAATCTCAAAAAACCATCTATTCTACTCTCTTTAAACAAACCCTCAAGGACAAGCCACTCAAACATTGTAATCTCAACATCACCAACCACAAACATCATCATCTTACACACTCGCAAGTTCACAGACTCACTCAGCTAGGCGGACCTATTCGAAGCTGAAATTTAAAGTTGAGTACATAATCAAATGACAGCGCACTACAGCGAACAGGATTCATCTGGCTCGTAACATACGCGCGCATACGCTGTGTATCAACGCTTGAACGGCGCTACTCTGTGGTTCTTTTATTTAGTGTACAAAGAAGACCTCTATAAAACGGTCAGCAGAACTCACGGAGACAAAACACAGGGGCATCTCTTGGTCCAGCGGCTCTTCATTTCTGGCACGGCACGCACGCAGGCCACGGCGTCTAGTGGCAACGGTCCCGCAAGCAGTAAGGCAGACTTTGTCCAACAGGCTTAATGCTCTTATTCGACATTACAGGGCCACTCTACTGTCTCTCTTCAAGGTCAGACTGCACGATTCTGATACTTCTACTACTTCACCTCATATCACGTCCTTCTGCAGCTTCCGATCATAACACTCACTCTCGGGCACAAACTCAGATACTTCGATCTTGCGTACTCGACCGCCAATAATCAACGTTTAATCGACTTTTGCCTTTACAATCGGGATCTCTGAAATCAAATACGCTCTTACATTCAGATTGCAATATACTATTCAACGTCATCTGACAGACGATACTCGCGCAATTCTGGTTAAAATTTCATGCTTAATACAAGACAGAGCCCGTACTTTTAAACATTCGAAAAATTTTGCGACGCGTACTCAGTTACACAAATCTACGTCACTTGGCATTCATCGTTAATCACTTAAACTCATAGGCTCTATCGCTCTTCACTCTCTCTAACTCAGCTTCACGCTTTTTCCACTTTAACTCTGATTCACAATTCATACTCAACCCTGCTAAATTCTCACTGTAAAGTCAAGAACTCTACTCTCATTAAACTCCATCTCATCTCTTCAAATCATATAAAAATATTACGCATATAGCTAAATAACAGTATTAGCGCGTCTTTTTGACTATCTCAACTTCATATCTTCACAAATACTATTCGCTACTTCAGTTTCTCCAACTTATTCACATCATGTTCTCTCACTCAAAGAATCTGCTACTCATTTTCCAAATGTCATCTCATCTTTTACAGTTTCACTACAGTCGCATATCTCAATCTCTCATTTTGAAAGTTTAGACTACTATTACGCGAAGTTTTTATATTCATTCAAATTAACTTCACGTCGTTCAGTGATCCAATTTTATTCTCGTTTCACAGGAGAGGAGAACTTGATATATCTTCAATAATAATTTTAATCAATACATTAATAATTCAAATTTTAATATATTATATAATGGGGCCGGACTAAAATTATAAATAATAAGGGGTGCATCTAATAATTAGGTTTTTTTTGATCTACATTATTTATCGATTTCATATTTATATATAATATAAACTTTAGTTTATTGCTAATAGAAGCGTGGTCACACCTCTATAAATTTGTTTTAATTTATTTATTTCTTTAAATTGATTATTATTAATTTATCTTAATGATATTGCTATTATTTTGTATTATTTTATTTTCATGTCTAAAGTTATGAATATAGCATGAAGGTCGCTCTTACATTACCTACATAGCGCAATAAACTATTATTAATTGAGGCAAGAGATACTTTTCTAGTCCAGAAAATTTGATAGGAATAACTCTCATTCAGACTATATATGTTATTATCGTATTCCTTATTTAAGAGTTTAGTACTTAATAAAGTATTTTGTAAAACTATTACAAATAAAATTAAATGCAAAATTGGCATGATGGTTTTGGTAAACAGCATGGAACAATCACTTTCCGTGGATATTTGAAATACTCTCTGGAAAAATTAGAACTAAATCGGTTATTAAGATTAAGAATTATTACCTAAAATAAATATCAATAATCGCGTGCTCGAATATATATTTCGACAGGATTTGACATCTCCTGATACTTTACGATTGTAGTTGTGCGGATAAAATATATGCCGTATATATTTAGATTCGATTAATATAATATTTTTTAATTACCATGATATATTATTTTTTAACTTAGGATAATCATACTCATATTTCGAACCCTACTAAACTAGGTGAGTTGAAAAACCATTTTCAGTTGATATTCTTACTGTGTAATAAAGTTATTAATCTGACTCAAGTACATATACAATATTTTAGATCATAAATACCAACATATTTACGACTAACGCCACACGTGGTTAGTAATAAAACACTAATATTCAAGTTGATGAAGCCGTATAAAAGTATTGATTACAATATAATTATTATTTATAAAATCTAGGAACCCATTCTTCAGAAATCTGCTTGAGATAATGTTTCACAGAAGTGTAAAAGAAGATTACACTGAAGCACTTTCAAATGGACCAAGAGAGAGATAATTACAGAACTCTACAAGCAGCGTTAAATTTAAAAGATTCTGCTCTAATGGCTTGTTAACAAAACTGGAATATGATAAGAAAATTGGGATTTTCTCGGTGTATCAGAAATGTCTCAATCCTATTTTTTATTGAATACAGCGCGACATAATGATTAAGGTGTATAACACGCACACGGTTTAATGGTTGATTGAATTACACACTAAACCAATATGTGAACAGGGTTGTTTTGTCGTATTCCTATACACGTACTCACGTGGTGGGTGGTGCTATCTGCATATAATATAATAATATTATACTATAATATTCACTTGATAAAAGTGTTATACTTATCATTATAATAACCACATTATTTAACGGTAACCTCACACGGGTGAATAATAAAGTCTTTTTTAATTTTAGTTTATCATCATCTGGATAATTAATTCATAGTAATTTATATTTTGGCAAAATATTTAAAAATAATTATATATTATAATGAATAGTACATTTAATCCTTTACGATCCCCACACAGGTTGAAACCATTTTTAATGGTATTCTTTAACTGTTGATTATAATAATAGGCATGTTTCTATATCTTCCTATTCCTAATAGGATTCGTTTCGAGGTCCATTTTTTTGTACAACCTTAGCATTATTCATACACTGTATTCCTAATTTAACTCAGTTAAATAAGCTTCTAAACTTTCACTAGTGATAAAATACATAGTAAATAAACATTTGAATTTCTTTTTAATTAAAATGATTAAGTGAGATATAAAAATGATACATTTGATTGTTACGTGAATTGTCCTGAAATTATTTATATATCATAGTAGATAGAAACCCAAACAAGGAAATGGCTTTTAAATTTATAACTATGAATTATCATATTACAGAAGAAAAAGTGGTAAAAATGGAAAAAGGGATCTTCACTCTTATAGATTTTTTAACAAATCTTAAAAAGATAATATCCAATAAACGAAGAGGTTGAAAAGAATGTAGTTGTAGACTAAGAAAGCGTTAGAATGTTGGTATATTAGGAAATGGGGGATAGTTATATATAGTTATTAGTGTTTAGTTGAGAGTGATATAAACCAAATAAAGCGCTACAACCTCCCTGTGCCACCTTATTCTTTTAGCACATTCTTTTACAGAGTTTTACTTAATATTTTTAGTAGTTCTGGTTTTAGATTAGTATGTATTCTCAAAAACTAAGAAAAATAAGTACTAAATATAATATAGAAAATTTTCACTTTTTTTATATCGAGGTATTAAAAATGATTAACTCACTGCTGATTAAAAGTTATATTAATGATTAGACGGTTAGGATCTTCAGAAATGTTCTATTTATAAAGATAAGGCAGTTTAAGAAGATAAACTTTAAGCTTTGTTAGTCATCGTATAAAAATCGAATAATATTAAATATTAGAATGTGAATAGGAGATAATGATCGAGACTGATAACTAGGTTTGACTACTGGGACTATCTGCTATCTTTAGGATAATTCTAATTAAATTATTAGTAATTAAAGGATGAATAATGTTTTTTAAGTGGAGTCTTTGCTCAACTAATTTGCCGATGTTCTTCTGGGACATTGATACAATGAGAAACGATGTGTAGTTTATGATCTCCTTTTCATCATTACTACATTATCTAAGATAACAGGTAGAGAATAATTCTGGTAAATACGTTTTTAATTTAGTGGTTTATTATTCATATTATTTAGCGAAAAAATATCGTAATCGCATTATGTGATTAAGTTATTCTAGTTGGTATTCGTATAGCTTATTGCTTGTAACCACTTCACAGGCCAGTTGACGTTCAGTTCTCTATTTAAGAATGTCTGCAATGATATTTTATCTTCGTCACATTTCTGTAACACTTTTGGACTATCCACACTTCACTCATGACGTTAACATACTTGTCTCAATGAGTTGATCAGGCTGGTCTCTTCAGTTGGACTTTTGCTCAGTCATATTCACAGTATCTTATAAATAATATATTTATAATTATTAATTTATTTCATATTAGAAAAAAGGTAATGTACAAATATGATGAGATAGTTTGTATAAATTTCTTAGGTATCTTAGTTGCTAGTATATCTAAGAGTTTATTATGTTTTTTGTGTTAAATTCAAATAACAATTATATTTCTTTATATATAAATAATATTTATTATATTGACTAATTATACCCAAATAACGCGATTATTACTCTGATTGTATTTAAATAGCATGATTATAATTTTGATTGAATATATTAAAAATAAAAATATTTTATTTTGATTAAGTACATTCAAATTAACTATTTCGTGTTATTTTGATTGAATATATTCAAATAACATGATTATTACTCTGAGTATATTCAAGTAACACTTATTGTTTTGATTGAATATATTCAAATAACTAAATTATTACTCTGAGCATATTCAAATAACACGACAATAACTTTGATTTAAGATCATTAAATAAATTTTTACTACTCCGATTAACACGGTCATTGCATGTTTATTATTCTGAAACACTTCCTATGGAGTAATCTACTTCTGAAAGCAAATGTACGATTCTTAATAAAGTTATTTTAAATTAAACTGTAAATCCCAGCAAAGGTAGGAAAATATAATTACTTCTTTAATTACAAATGAAAATGTAAACTAAAATAAAATATAAATCATTAAAATTTTAAAATACGAATTTGCTATACACTAAATAAAAACTGGTAAATTTGAGTCCTTAAGGTCCACTATATTTGAGTCCCTTAGAGTCCACTAAATTTGAGTCCCTTAGAGTCCACTAAATTTGAGTCCCTTAGAGTCCACTAAATTTGAGTCCTTTATAAGAGTCCACTATATTTGAGTCTTCTAGAGTCCACGATATTTGAGTTGAGTTTCTTAGGGTCCACTATATTTGAGGCCCTTAGGGTCGGTCCACTAAAAAGGTGTTAAAATTTGGGATCAAATGTTTTCAGTTTGATAATGCTTGAGAGAAAAATCAAAGTGAAAATAAATTTCTCAATATTGAGCAAACTCATCTGGATATGTAATGTTACTTTCTTCTTAATATATTTATATATATATATATATATATATATATATACTATATATATATATATATATATATATATATATATATATATATATATTTGCTCTTTTACTATGTATATATCTTCTTCTTCTTCTTCTATATATAACATATATATATGTATATATATATACTTATTTATATACTATTTTCTAGAAAGCTATTATAACACTTTTCTAGTATATATATATATATATATATATATATATATATATAACTTATATATATATATATATATATATATTTAACAACAGCACAATAAATAAATATAATATATATATATATATATATATATATATATATATACTAACTATATACTATATAACATGTATACTTCCCTTAATAATATATATATATATGCACTGGTATATTGCAACCAGGCAGATTAGATAAGTAATAACTAAATGAGGGTGATTGAGTGAAAGGGTTTTTTTGCTTTCAAAGTTTTATTACATAATTTGCAAGTGAAATATAGATGGATATGACAGATGATGATAATCAATTTTGTAATTGCAATAATAGCAATGGATATTTATTTTATTAACACAATTAATAAAGCCCATATTAATGATCGCGGCACTCAGCCGGTTAAATTGACAATGCATTAGGCACTGAGCATTTGAATTTTTATGCTGCCTAATTTGGTACAAAATAGCTTTGTTTGCTTGGGCAAATAAATAGTAATCGGTATAACAATAGGAATTCACAATAAGTGTTATAATAATTAATTCTATAAGCTAGAATATATATGGGAAGGACGCTGCGAAAGCATCCTTCCCCCACGCTCTGGCAAAGTGGAATCTCTCGTTTAAGGCATTGAAGAAGCCTAATACACGTTACAAATTCAAATCTCTGGCCCTCTATTGGCTGGTACAATATAAAAAAATATAATAGGCGGCATTGTTGATATGGGAAATGGAAATTTCTCAGATCAAAGGGTGATTCCTGGACGTGACGTTGCAATGAATTGCAACAACAGACATAAGGTACTTATGACTGTGATAATTGCAATATCATGCAAGCTATATAACCTTTTATAAATCTATTTATAATTATGACATAATAAGCAATAGAAAAGAACAGAGTAAGACAGATCGCTACGATAGTAAATAAGGGGAAGAATATAGTATTAGAACACAATTAATGACTACTATAATAAAATTCATTTATCCCCGTCAGGTAATTGCAAATGAGTCCAATTATACTACAATTTCTTCTGCCTCATTAACCATTTTGGTCCTTGTTATTTTCATTCTCTTTCTTCTTTCAAACAAATTCTCAATAAACCGTACAAATTTCTCTAGGGTAGATCTTACTATTCAGCAGACGTTAAGAATGAACTTGCAGGTTTTAAATCGAAATTAGTATTATCCAGAAATAAGGAATAACGTCCCTCTATATGCCTTTATGTATTTTACTATCTGGTGTTCTTTTCTTTATCTTGTTAAAAGGCAGCTTCTTCGTCTCTCTTTTTTTTTTTTGTGAGCTTCTCATAAATGGCCCGTACAAAGAAATTCACAACAGAGAGGTTGTCTTGGTTACCCTTACCCTTTTGTGGAAGAAGAAGCAAATCTCGGCGTTAGCTCCTCCCACAATTCTTTCATTTAATCTTCGTTAATTTTGTATGCCCGATTTTTACGGTATATTCTGCTTTTCAAATATAATAAGTTTTTTACTAATTAGGATAGGACACTAGAGTCTATGTAGAGAGGGAAATTTGAAAAGACATGCCAAAACTTATAACTATAAATATGCATCAAATAATAATTTTACAAGGACTTTAAAATGTTCCCCCTTTGTAGGGCTGCGATATACCGTTATCTCGGCGCGGTCGCGCTTAACGTTTGTATATCTGATTCAGGCGTTGTCTCGTGTGAGCTACTCGCCTTCACATTCTTTTTATTAAACCTATACTATGTTATTACTTTGACATATAAATATAATCATAAATTCTGAGCCTGGCGAAGGAAAATTTTCTTGCCTTCCTACTATCCTCGGCTATCGGTAGAACTTTTGACGGCAGCAACGGCTTGGTTGCGCAAAATTAAAGTTTCCACGAGGTAGTTTTGGATAGCAAGAAGAAAGCCTCCTATCGCTCCACTCTATGCTTATTTAATAATTAAATATAATTGGCATGGAAAATATATAGAAAACCCTATTTGTTTTTATTAGACTTAATTACCTTATTAACTTTCATTACTATTTTCTACAATTTATAATTTTGATACATTTGATAATTTTTTATTTTGATTCACTTTTTTTTCATAATTAATATTTACTAACTACGCCACATCATTCAGATATATTTATTTGTATAATATGTTTTCTACAACTTACTATTTTCTAAAATTATTAAATTTTAATACAATTGTCAACTTTCTTATTTATTTTTATTCATTTTTTTTTTCATTTTCAATTTCAATTTCGCTTATGTGGAAAGCGCTTTCGTTTTTTTTTAAACTCATTTACAGAATTTAACATTTACTTGCATAATATTTTTAATACCATTCGCTATTTGCACATTACAAAATAAGTTTTTTTTTTTTTTTCATTTTCAATTTCAATTTCGCTTATATGGAAAGCGCTTTCAGTTTTTCAAACTCATCAGCATTAACAATAGAAACATTTTTATTTATAATATTATGATTTTTAGTATTATATACCATTTCATTTTTATTATTAACAATCTCAAAGTTCACATCATTATTATTATTAATTTTTATTATTATTATTATTATTATTATTATTATTATTATTATTATTATTATTATTATTATTATTATTATTATTATTATTATTATTATTATTATTATTATTATTATTATTATTATTATTATTATTATTATTATTATTCACAGTCTTACTAGTTACAAATTTTCTTGTTGTTGTCGTTTATTATTAGTTTCCGAGATTCGAAAGGTCTCCCTTTTTTTCAATGTTGGAGTTGGGAGTAAGAAACACTTCCATTTGTAGGGGAGAATGATGGTTTGTGTTGACTTTCCCCCCCCCCCTCAGCGGGGTATGAGTAGGGTAGTTTCCCGGGTATCAACTTTGAAAACATGGACTGCTTTTCGCTTATCGAGATTTTAACAAGTAATGGGGGATGAATTTCTCTCCCTCTTTTTTTTTGTGCTTTTGGAGCAGGCTGATTTTCTTCTCGCTGTTGTCAAATGAGGACTTTGTTAAATTGGGGTATTTTTTTCTTCCCTCTCCCCACTTTAAGGCTCAGCGTAGTTTTCTTATTAGCACCCATGGTGGGTTTTCGAGAACAAAGAATGACTTGAGAGATTTGTTTTTTTTTTTTTGTTTTTTTTTTCAAAAGTTTTAGGACTAACTGTACTCGTTTGAGTTTGTTGCTATGGCAAACGTTCGTTATTTTAGCGCGTTCAATTTTTTCACTTTCTTTATTTCTTTTAACTGCGACTTTTGTATTTTCACAATTATTGTTTCTTGTTATTATAGATTTTGATCTTCACGCAGAGTTAGTATTAATTATCATTACATACACTTTTCACTGATTTTTATCACCGCTTATTCTTTTATTTTTTTGTCACTGTTTTTTTAATATAAATTCTTAGGCCCATTTCAGAAGGAACTATATATTTTATTGCAGATTGCAAAGTTGCAAGGTTGCAAGGTATTGCATGTCACTCTGGGCTTTCACCAAAATTGCACTGGTATATTGCAACCAGGCAGATTAGATAAGTAATTAATAAATGAGGGTGATTGAGTGAAAGTGATTTTTCTGCTTTCAAAGTTTTATTACATAATTTGCAAGTGAAATATATATAATATGACAGATGATAATAATCAATTTTGTAATTGCAATAATGGCACCGTATATTTAAGTCTTGTAAGCACAATTAATAAAGCCCATATTAATGATCGCGGCACTCAGCCGGTTAAATTGACAATGCATTAGGCACTGAGCATTTGAATTTTTATGCTGCCTAATTTGGTACAAAATAGCTTTGTTTGCTTGGGCAATTAAATAGTAATCGGTATAACAATAGGAATTCACAATAAGTGTTATAATAATTAATTCTATAAGCTAGAATATATGGGAAGGACGCTGCGAAGCATCCTCCCTCCTCGCTATGTCAAAGAGGAATCTCTCGAGTAAGGCATTCATGATGTCTCCTCAAATGCTTTCCTTTCAAATCTCGCCCTCTCTATTGGTTGGTACAATATATAACAATTTTAAAATATAATAGGCGGCATTGTTGATATGGGAAATGGAAATTTCTCAGATCATATATATATATATATATATATATATATATATATATATATATATATATATATATATATATATATATATATATATATATATATATATATATATATATATATATATATATATATATTGTCTCCTCTAGTGGACAAAGGCCGGAAGTCCACCAAATTCCACCAGAGTTAAGAAAAATTCCCCACCTATATCCAATTCAAAGGATGACATGCTCCGATAAACAGCGTTTGAAAGTGTAAAAGTCAAAGGTAGTAGGGAAAATATATAAAGGAAGTGTGCTAAAGATTTTACCAGTGAAGTAATTTTAAGATTGAGCGTAGTGGTTCTGTCTGGGGTTAGAAACCTGGACATAGAAAGGATGAGATTTTATAGCAAGGCGTGTCGCAGGAGCCCTTCTCAATAGAGGAGGTATGTGACTGCAGAGTTCAAAAGAGGAGTGTCAATTATAATTGCGATATTATAAAGAAGGTGATGCAACATTTCGTCACTCAGAAAGAAATAGGAGAGAGTTAGTGAGAGTAGGAGAGTTGATAAGACGAAAAGCCATGTACTCCATTTTAAAAGGAGAGTTGTGAGAGTGGAATCACATATGATGTGTGAGGCATACTCCATACAGGGGCGAAGGACATCACTATAATGAGCAAGCAACTGGGGTGGATTTAGGAAATTTCCAAGACGACTCAGAACACCCAACCTCTTAAAAGTTTGCTTAGAAAGAGAAATAATGTGATCCTTCCAATTAAGGTCACGAGAAAAAAACATCAAGAATTTTAAGTAAAGACGAAGGTTTGAGATGTATGCTTTCGAAGAAGATATACTTGTGTAGAAAATTATGTCAAGTTGTAAGATATAGGAATTGGGTTCTTGAGGCATTGAAAACCACCATGGGCTCAATAACAATCTATAACAAATTTCTAATTGGGTCTCAATTACCCAATTAGAAATTTGTTATAGATTATACGTTAGATGGTCAAATGCTGCCCCTCAAACTTGAGCCACTTGCTGTTTTGTGGGACATCTTTTAAAATGAAAGGAATAACCGTCGTCATTGGAGTGGATTCCTGAGAAGTAATAGAGAGAAGGTCATTAATGAAAAGTTGAAAAGGAATTGGAGATAGGACAGAACCCTGTGGAACACCATTATTTATAGATTTAAAGGATAAATGGTCACCGTCTACTGCTACAGGATGACCGGAGAGGAAATCATCGAGGTCACAGAGAGGAGATTATATATAAACTGAAGGAGGAAAGTTTAGAAATAAAAACTTCGTGCCAGAAATTTCCGAAGACTTTCTAAATGTCTATCGCCACAGAGAAAGATTTACCGAAATGCCGAAGTGCTGAGGACCAGGAATCAGAGAGAAGGAAAAGAAGATAAAGAAGATAAAGAAGATAAAGAAGATAAAGAAGATCGCCAGTAGAACGTTTCTGAGGAACAGGGATAAGATTTTGAAGAATTGAGATGTTTCCAAATCTTCTTGTTAAGGATAGATTCAAAAACTTTAGAAAGAACGGAGGTTATAGTGGTAGGGGGATAGTTTGAGGTTTGAGAGGGGGTCTTCCTTTTTTGGCACTTGTTAAAATAAGCGAATGCTTCCAGCTAAAGGGAAGATTAAAGCAGATAAACAGAGACGAAATAGTTTACCAGCTCTGAAGCACAAGTTTCGAGAACCATAGAAGGAATACCATCGGAACCGTACACCTTCTTAGTGTTAAGCTGAGAGAGAGAGAGAGAGAGAGAGAGAGAGAGAGAGAGAGAGAGAGAGAGGAGAGAGAGAGAGAGAGAGAGAGAGAGAGAGAGAGAGAGAGAGAGAGAGAGAGAGAGAGAGGAAATAACATCTTTAGAAGAAATTGCAATGTTAGCCTTGCATGAGTTTCAGTGAGGTGGAGGAAGAGAAATAGCACCGGAATCGACTAAGGCGAAATTAAAGGTAAAAGTTTGAGAGAATAGTTTAGCTTCTGAAGAAGGTAAACTACAGCTGTGGTGTCCTAAGACACTAGAAGAAGGAAGGAGGAAAGAGGAAAGAGGAAGAAGCAAAATTAGAGTTAACATATTTTGCAAAATGCCGTAATGGACGGGAGGAAGAGGAACCAGAAAGATTATTGCATTTCTAAGGAGAAATATAAGGTACATAAGTTTCTGGAGTTTGAAAACGACAATAATTCTTAAAGGCAGCATCCATGTGGCGAATATAACGAAAACAAGAAGAATTAAACCAAGGTTTTTTTTAGGCTTAGTTGAAGGGACAGAATATAGAGAGTACGCCTCTATTTTAACAGAACAAAGAGAAATATTAGAGGTTAGGAAAAGTTCTAGAGTTGTAGAATGGTGGGTTCATCTACAAGTTTATCAGGGATACGAGTAGGAACCTGCACCAACTGCCCGAGGTCATTTTGGATAGAAAAATACAAAACAAGTTCACCAGCTGTATTTTCAGAATTAAAGGAAAGCCACTAGCGGGGGTGAACGTTGAAATCTCCAAGAATGATAATTTCAGAGGCAAATGTAGAAGAGAAAGTGTTCTAATTTCAAGCTTAATAAGTCAAAGAATTTATGATATATAGCTAGTCAGTCTAGCTAGGTAGGAGACATATAAAGAACAGATATTATATATATATATATATATATATATATATATATATATATATACATATATATATATATATATGCTGCTATCATGCTTACCTATATATATATATATATATATATATAAATATATATATATATATATATATATATATATATATATACTAACTATATATATATATATATATATATATATATATATATATATATATATAACTTAACGCTTATTTTTTTGCTACTGCTATATATATATATATATATATATATATATATATATATATATATATATATATATATATATATATATATATATATATATATATATATATATATTATTACAGGGTAGATGTGCCACTGTAACTGGGTTCTTTTCCTTTTGAGATCTATAGCTATAAGGCAGCATAAAAAAAAACGGGATTTTCATTAAATATATTTTGTCAAAATACAGAATCTGAAACAGTTACAATACAAATTACTAATTTTATCAATAAAGCTTTTAACACAACCTTTTCCAATCATAACGCAACCCTAAATCTCCATAAAATTTCCTTTATAAAATATACACATAAAAGTCAAACTTTTTTATAATGTATCAACCAATGATTCTACCGTTTCTTAAGAGGCGCTCAAACTCTGCGGAGAAAACTCAAAACAACATGTGCTCTACCAGGCGCAAGCTACGTTACCAGCCGATCCCCTTTGGACTCCTTGCGTAAAGTGACAGTTTACGGGCAACACTTTCCAAATCAGTTTTCCACTCAAACACTTAGAACCTAATCCTGATATTTCCCGGATACTTTCATTCTCCATTGACAAAAACAAGATGTAGAAACCGAACCAGGACGCCAACTCTACGCCGATGAATCCAATATCGATGTTTGCTCTACGTCTCCATAATGGTGTAGTCTTCCTGCCCTGGTATAATACTCCCCACACTGGTACCTAGAGTTAGTTAATACAAAATAATAGTCAACGTTTCCAAAATCCAAAATAACAATAGCCAAACTAACTATAATAGCTGAAGTAAACTTAACATTTTCGTACAAATCCTTTCAATACTTTTCCAGCATTACACTTAAACCTTATACACAAGTTATTAAATCTTCTGGCGCAACTTAAAACAAACTTACCCGCTCACGGGACCGATATCAATGCTTTCTAAACACGATTTGAGTGATAGTAAACTTTTTTCAAAATCATAATGATCAACAATTATTTTACTTAGTTATCTCATGACTCCTATCACAATATATATATATATATATATATATATATATTATTATTATATTATATATTACATATATATATATATATATATATATATATATATATATATATATATATATATATATATATATATATATATATTATGTTATATATATATATATATATATATATATATATATATATATATATATATATTATATATATATATATATATATATAGTATATATATAAGATTTAGTTTTCCTTGGTGTAATTGGCGAAGTTTTTAAATAATATTCATAGGGTGGGGATGTTAATATTAGAGAGGTAAATGTTAAGTTTTTTTTAATTTTTTAAAAATTTTAATTTTATTTTTGTAATTTTAATTTTAAGACTAAATACTGAGTTACTCGTCATTATGTTCGGGATTTTTTGTGCTGAGCACATTCCCGACAATGAACGAGCATATATATATATAAATATATATATATATATATATATATATATATATATATATATATATATATATATATATATATATATAAGAGCACATATATATATATATATATATATATATATATATATATATATACATAAAGATAAACTAATTAAAAAAGGTATATGAAAATTTTAATGAATTAAAATTAACATTAAAACTTTAAGCGTGGGATGACACTAATTTATATAAATAAATATCGGGACGGGACGAATTATAATATCACTTGGGACAAACGATTTCCTAGATTTCCTAGACTTTTTTTCTGCTAAGTTAGAGAAAGAGACTGTTATGTTGGGGAAAGGAAAATGATATATAAATAGACTATTTTTATTGAGGATTTTGGTTGGTTTGCAAATTTGTTTTTAGTGTGGTGAAATATTTGGAAGATAATAAAATTGCGTTTTGCAAATAATCGAGGGCAAACTCACCTTTTTGTTTATTGAAATTTTGGGTGTTATATATATAGATGGATTCTATTATTTTTCTTTTCTGTGTGTTGTTAGCAGTTTTAAGTACGGAGATGTTTTGTATATCAATGCTGTGTTTGTGTTGGGTTCTGTGATGAGTGAGGGCAGAATTAATGCGGTCTTCTATTAGATCACTTTTATGTTGTTGGGTGCGTCTTTTTAGATCGTTAGTTTCTCCTATGTATATGGAAGGGCAATCATGACAAGGGATTTTGTAAATGCAATTGGTTTGTGGGTTGTTGAATGTGGGGG